>OX336367.1:18287518-18336484 GCA_946902895.1 Fragum fragum | reverse complement strand
GCATTAACTACAGCTTGAATAAACTATAGTTACGATGTTTCTGTCGCCAATCCTCCCGCCCCCCAAAAAGATGCTCTGTATAAATGTTTGCCAATTTGGAGTTAAAAGTGGATTATTTGATTGGTCGATTGATTCTTTGATTGTCAGCCACGATCGGTCCACTGAGAAAGACACGGAATAAAAGGTTAAGGGATCGGAAAACATTGTGAGGATGCGAAGAATCGTTACCAACAATACTTCCACTAACCAAGTTCATTTACGAGATGTAGAAAATGATTTTTGTTTTCAATGATAAACGAAACGAAAAACCAAATCACACTTAATCAAGAAGCCTCAGATTTACAAATAGTATAAAGGCATTTGTTGTATAAAAGATGGAAAAAATTTGCGGTTTTAAGAGAAAATTTCTTTTCCACAAGATTGTCCCTCCTATATTTTTTTTTCATGGAGACACGAAACAAATTCACAGCCAATCAGAATACACAATCCGCCAACAGACACACCAAAAACATCAACAACAACAACAAATCGAGTCATAATCTTTTAATCGGTGGATCAATGGCCCCAATCTATCGATTCAAACTTGAAGTTCGACTTTAATATTAACGCTTTCCTACGCAGATTTAAAATTTCACTTCAGTTCTTAATGAACGATTTGACTGGTTGATTGGTACGTGACCGGCGATTCGTCAATTGAAAGCGAGGCTAAAGAAAAGGTTAGTGTGAAACTTTGAATAATATATTTTCAAAATTGAATTAAAAACTTAAGTAATCAGACTGGTACCTATAATTTTTATATTTCTCCTATGAACTTCGTGTGTAAATCAACCACTAACTCTATCCGAACTCTGTTTAACTCATTACCAGACGGCAACATTTTAGACTAGTCCAAATTGGTTGATCGATTGACTGAATGAAGTTTAACGCCACTTTATCAGTATTTCAGTCATATCGCGGCGGCTGGAGCACCTAACAATGGCTTTCTGGTATTTCTCACACCAGTACTATACCACTACATCCTGACCTAGCTTCCAGCTGCTATCCCACTAAGGTTTACGATTATCCACCCATAAGTGATAGACAAATGTCGGAAAGGGTAAGTGCCGCCGCCGGGGATCGAACCCATAACATCCCTTAGTTGAGTCCAATTTGAAAGGAGTTGCAGACGACAATTTTAAGTTTATGAAATTTTAGATTTATTTTAACTTTCTTGGTAGAGAATAATGTGAAAAATGAAGAAATTGCTTGTTCATTTTACACAATGTTATCGCAATCGTTTTACTAGAGGGGAGTTAAAAGGAGTCATTGTGTGGGAATGGTTTAAATATTTCCTCGCCCTCTGCAACTTTCTTGAATTTGGGCTCAGCCTGGTTAGCTCAATCAGTAAAGTATCTTGCTCTCAATCCTCAGGAGATGAGTACGAACCCCGGCTAGGTCAAAACTCTTGATTAACAAGTAGTGCGTCTACATGTAAGCAGCTAGTAGCTCAGGCTGGTATCACTGCCGACTTTAAACGAAGCCTTTTTTTAAGTCGACGGCGGCACCAGTCCACTGGTGTCTCGGAAAGAACGTTGTGGTTGCGCAGGTTTGAGTCAGGACAAGAAGCCATGCTCAGTTACATCAGCTACCGCTTTATTTTTAATTGAAAGACCGTCTAACTACTTCAATTAATTCTAAAATTAATTTAACTGAAATTTAGAAAAGTCGACAATCGCGTCATCTTACAAATAGTTAAACTTACCCATACCACATCTCTAGATTTCGTGAACACTCCAGCAGTAATCATTTAGCGTAAAAAAGTTGTACGGCGGTGCAGAGTTAGATGTCAATTTTGCATACCCCCCCCCCCCGACTTAAAAATCTTGATTTGACTGGATTTTCATCGAAACTGGTAAATAGAATGTCAACGATCTCGATTTATCCGCTGGAAAGCCTAGGGAAAGTCACCTACCAAATTATCTTTGTTATCAAGTTAAAGTCGATGTTTTGGCGTTAATATAATTGTTTATGAAGAAATTGTGAATTGTCATGTTCATATATTTCTTTAATTTAAAAATTGTCGGATCGCCACTGTCATTCAAGAATCAATCAGCCAATTAAATCATTCGTCTAGATGAGAGGTGAACTTTGAATTGAGACATTGGTTGGCCTTTATAAGAACAATTTTTGTTGGTTTGCGAATTAAACGTCGTAACTACAGCTTATTCAAGCGGCAGTTATGACGTTTAGGTCGCCAACCGGCCATTTTATTCTTTCGTTACATTCTATTGGCAATAACTTTTGAAAAATAATACCGTTAAACATCGAAGAGGAACTTTCTGTTGGAGGTCAGTGGGCGTGGCCAGCGAACTGTCAATTACCGGATCGCTGCCGTCAATCAAAGAGTCAAATGATAACCCAAATCATTAACATCGACCGGAATCAAAATGTACTCTGCCGACAAAATGGGCAGGAATCATCTTTTGCGAGCATTTGAACCCATTCCCAAGAACAAACTGCTTTGGAAACATTTTGGATAATGAAGAAATTGCTTGTTTCAAACAATGTCTTCATCATCAACCATAATAGCTCGTAACAATGAAATCAACAGAGGTCACCTGAAATAGCAACAACAACAACAAGAAAGGGGGCATTCACCAAAGAATCTGCTCCTCGAAGTGCACCGAAGATGATTCGTAGAATTTGTCGTGAAATTTGAATCTTCGAGACTTAAAAAACCCCAGAAAACAACGGACATATTTCGTAACCTATTCCTACACAGTCAAACGTTTTGACGCCCCTAAAACAGGCTCAGGAAAACAATGTGGAATTGTAAAATTTACTTGTTTCAAGCAACAAGCAATATCTGCACTTCAAATAATTGTTTTCTACCATTAGATACAGAGATATTAGAATGATATCAAATTGAAATTTTCGTCTGCAACTTCTTTGATTTTGAACCAGTCTTACTTTTGTCATATGGTAATTGGTTAAATAAGTTTATATTTATACAAGTTCGAACCGCTAGGTGGCCGGGGGATATCCCGGGTCAATCGTTTAAAAAAGAGAGAAAAAAAGAAAGAAAAAAGAAAGGGAGATCAGATCTTATAATGGTCAACCAGAGATAGTTTTTTTTTCAAAAAATAAGTTTACAGTCGTATAAATTGACCGTTCTAAATGCTAAGAGCTGAAAATCTATATCCTGGTCAAACTTCGCAGTTCTGATATTATTTTTTCGCTTTCTAGAAGTCCGGTTGGTTTATTTGTTTGTTGTTGTTGTTTTTTTTTCTCCTGTCAGATCATAATTCATAAACTGAATATTAAAACAGATTTATAATTATGTAAAGTGCTTTAGGTACAAAATATAAATGTTGTGTGACTCGTGGTTGAAGAGAAGGAAAGGCAAGGATAGATTTGACCCTTCAGGCGAAAAGGGAGCTAACGGCTGTTCCGTGGACCAAATACTTGAAGAAAGATATTGGATCCACGAGGAGACAAGCATATGTTGCTTTCCAAAATACAGTTATATAGTAAAGTAGAATGGTCATTCTAGATTCATCATAGATCGATAATTTTCGAACCTTGGTCCTTCTGGGCAGCCCATGCAGTCCACGCAGGCAAGTCGCTCGTAGCTCAGTGGTGTGACCCGAATGGTGTCAAAGAACCCGGGGTCGAATCTGAGCGGGGCTGTTGATCGCGTACGTATGCCTGTAGACAAGACATACAACCTTGTCATTGGTGATGCTCATGCGATGCATGAAGAAGTGAATTTTGACGTGGTAAAGTATTTGAAAGATTTTTCAACGCGGCATGTAACACGTTCACGCTCAATGACGTTCTTTGACGCTTTTTAACGCCTCGCGATAAGGAAAATATTATGAAAAATGAAGAAATTGCTTGCAACAAGCAATTTCTTCATTTTACACAATAATTTGTACCTAGCTAGTTTAAAAATGATAATAATAATAAAAAGAAAAAAATCATAAACTTTCATTTGTCGTCTGTCGCTTCTTTCAATTCGGATCACTCTAAAATTGTGACGTCAGGTGATGGGTTAACCCTTTCGTGTTCAAATACGGGATTTTACGTTCCTGTGATTTTATACTCAAGAAAACATTGTGGAAATAGAAGAAATTGCTTGTAACAAGCAATTTCTCCTTTTTCCACAATATTTTCTCTGCCATATAGGTTGGTTTCATTTCAAATGGCATCCAGTTTTCATTGTCGTCTGCAACCTCTTTCAATTTGGACCATTCTAAAATTTCCAATAATGGGAAAGAGTTAAAACATCGGAAACCTTTAGTCCGACCATGTGATGAACGTTCAAAATCTTTTTTTTACGGGATCAATGCTTGCTACGACGACTCACTAGATTTAAAAAGTTCTGTTTGAAGTCAAAGACTTCCAAACCAGCCCCGAAAAACAGGCAGTAGCCAGTCAAGGTTTAATCCATTACCAGATGGCGAAATTTTAGACTAGAAACCCTTTTAGATT
The DNA here is from genome assembly GCA_946902895.1 of Fragum fragum. Classification (NCBI taxonomy): domain Eukaryota; kingdom Metazoa; phylum Mollusca; class Bivalvia; order Cardiida; family Cardiidae; genus Fragum; species Fragum fragum. The sequence goes on along the minus strand of OX336367.1, from coordinate 18,332,011 downwards.
GAAAGGAGTCGCAAAAGACAAATTTAGGTTGATGAAATATTAGATTGTTTCCATCTTTCTGGGTAGAAAACATTGTGGAAACGAAGAAACTGCTTGCCTGAGGTAATTTCTTCATTTTCCACAATGTTTTCCCAATATTTTTTTTTTTGGGGGGGGGGGGGGGGAGTCAAAAAGCGTCATTATTTGGAAATATGTTTAGTGCTTTCAGAACTTTTCATATTGCTATGACCGAAAACTAAATTCTTTACTTGTTTTAAAACTACTACGAGTACCACTTAGTTATTCAAAAGCGTTTCTTTTTAAAAATAAATATGGACAACAACATATAAAAAGTAAGATGGTTGGTTGGCGAAATAAACGTCGTAACTACATATTGAATAATCTATAGTCACGACGTTTAAGTCTCCAACCCGACAAAAATGAATCACATAAATATGGACAATACTAGGTTGATCTCTCCCTTCTCTCTCATCTTAATTTCTCTCTCTCTCTCTCTCTCTCTCTCTCTCTCACTCTCTCATTTTCTGTCTGTCTCTCTCTCTTTCATTTCATCGCATCTGTCTACCACATCTATCGCCCTCTTTCAGTATATCTCGCTACCCTTTCTCTTTCTCCCCTTTCTATTCACTCCCTCTTTCTCTGTCTGTCTCTCTCCCCCACCATCCAACTCTCTCTCTCTCTCTCGCTTATCTCTCCCTCATTCCCCTATGTCTCCCCCATTCTCTCTCTCTCAATCTGAGAGTGTCTCCCCCTCTCCGCTCTATTTTTCTCACCACTCTCTCCCCTTTCACTTTCTCTCTGTCTCTTTTCCACTCTATCCTTCTTCACTCTCTCTTTACCCCTTCCCCTAAACTGTAATTTGTCTGTCTGTCTCTCTAACTCCAGATTTTATCATGTTCATACATCGATAACGTTAACGCGTTGTCAGTCGCAAAACTGCTGTTGGTTAGAGCACTCGACTTCAAACCTCGAGATCTCGGGCTGGTGAAACTAACAAACTAATTTGAGAATGAGACGCTTAATCGAGGTGATGTTGCTATTCATCGAGCACGTTAGAGAATCAGGAGGGGCTTTCAGTTGTTTCGTCCCGTATCCGTGCACTACCCACCACCCCACCCCCGTTACATCTAACCGTCTTATAGGGTTGGCGCTCATATTGGCTTATGCTACGGTAGGGTCATTAAATCAGCGGAAAAAAATGCACAGCGTGAAAGCTCTAAGTAACGGCTTTCGGTATCATTTCCCTGTCCCAAAAATGACGTTTTCTAGGTACTTACGGACTGCCGGTAGAGACCATTACACTTAAAAAACACCTTACTCACGTACAAAGAGTCAATGGATTGTCGATCTTTGTTTCAAACAGTGAAAAACAAGAAACCATCAAGTCATGTATAATATGTGATAATTGACCAATCACGGCTGTCAATCAAATAACAAGTCGACAAAGAAATCATTCATTAAAACATGAGACATGAGTTTTGATTTCCGAAATTGGCTACCATTTTCGTTAACTTTTTTTGTTGGTTTGGCGACTCAAACGTCGTAACTACAGCTTAATCAAACCATTTCTTTCCCCTATTCTTTAAAGACATGTGTTAAGTCGTTTGTATTCGCTTTACCGATAATTTACATTTAAGGGTCCGAGAACAGGTTTTACTCGCGCATCGACTCTATTCAAGAACTCCCCGATTTAATTCATATGAGATCAGAAACGTGCCAAAACGAACTACCTTGGTATCTGGAGTGAGAAAACGTTATTGACACCTTTGAAAACCAATGTGCTAAAGTTAAGAGATGAAGATATTTTTTTTTATAGAGGTATGATTTTCGGTTCAAACCTCCGCGAAAACAAAAAAAAAATATTCTCTTCGTTTCTTTTAATTTAATAGAATCGAGCAAAAAAAGAAAAAAAACTTTACCAATTTGATACTTTTTTGTATGGAACTATTTTTTTGCGGAAGCATACAAAATGGCTGCGTGGTAAAAAACGGGACTTCCTGTTGGAGTCAATAGGCGGGGCTAATTGAGTCAATGGGCGGGGCCAGCGATTGATCCGCTCCCGCCCTACTTGTCGCATATCACAAGTCTCATGAATCGGCGGATCGCGATGTCCTTCAAAGAAAAGAACGACCAATCTAATTATTAATGAATTTTGAACTCCAACGTTCGGTGATATTTATGTTATATTTTTTTTGTTGGTTTGGCGATTAAAAACGTCACAACTACAACTTATTCAGCAATGTCTCCCTTTCCCACAATATTTCGTATTACATAAGATGATTACGTTTGAATTTCACTTACTTTATAAAGGAGTCTGCGACCCGATGAATTTGAACTACTGTAAACGCTAAAGGGTTAGGTCGCCTATACATTGGTTTATGACGGTGACAATATATAATTTGCATTTAATAAACGGAATTCGATTTACTCAGTCTGATTGGCTCAGTTGGAAGAGAACTTGACTCCAAACCTCAACATATTGGTTTCGAGCCCTGGTCTCACCATATCAACTAACAAACTAATTGTCTGTCGGAAGGAACTTTTAACCAAGGCCCCGTGTGGCGGTGCTATCCATCGAGCACGTTAAAGAAACAGGCGCAGCTCTCAGCAGTTTCATCTTGTATCCTCGCACTATCCCCTGTAATAACAAACCCTCCGGGGAGTCTGTCAAATAGGCATAAGCTACGGTAGCGACGATAAATAATGGAAATACACGCACGTTTGATTTCTCAGTCGAACTGCCATATCGAGGATCAGTGGGCGGGGCTAACGATCAGTCCATTTCTGGGATGTCACGTACAGGCTCTATCATCTGTCAAAATTAGTCAAGAGTGTCAGTTCTGAATTAACCCGTTCCCACACAATGTCACCCTTTTAACGCATCTCGAGACAAAAGCCCCAGAGAACATGGTGGAATATGAAGGAACTGCTTGTTACAACCAAATATCTTTATTATCTACAATGTTTTTTTTTATCCCCCAAAACACGAAATTTCATCGTTTGCTACTTCTTTAAATTTGGTCCAGTGTAAAACTTTATCGTCCGGTATTGGGTCAATAAACAAATACCAAATATTACACAACAGTGCGATTATCAAGTTTCACCAACGTTGTAAGGATTTTAGCTTCAGTGGCTGAAAGCCAGAGATCTATTGTCATGGCGTTGTGTCCGTCGTGCGTCCGTCCCTGCGTCCCTCCGTCCGTAAACTTTTACTTTAAAAATCTTCTCCCAAGAATGTACTGAACAGAATTCAACCTAACTCCACAAGAATGATCCTTTGCTGACCCTTTATCAGATTCCTTCAAAGAATTTTGATCGGATAAAAATCATGGCTTTAATGGCTTGTTCTCAGAAACCAATAAATGGATTTCAACCAAATTTTGCAGGAATGATCCTTGGATGACCCTTTATCAGATTCTTTCAAAGAATTTTGATCAGATGAAAAACATGGCTTTAATGGTCGGGGCTATTTTCCATACATGGCGAAAGTTTTAAAAATTTTCTTCTCAGATACCAATTGATGCATTTCAACCAAATCTTGCAGGAATGATCCTAGAGTGACCCTTTATCAGATTCCGTGAGAGAATTTTGATCGGAAGAAAAATATGGTTTTTAATGGGCGTGGTTAATTTTCATATATGGTGAAAGCTTTAAAAAACTTCTTCTCAGAAGCAAATGAATGGATTTCAACCAAATTTTACAGGAATAAACCTTGTGTGACCCTTTATCAGATTCCTTGAAAGAATTTTGGTCGGATGAAAAACATGGCTTTATGGGCATGGCTAATTTCCATAAATGGTGGAAGCTTTGAAAATCTTCTCAGAAACAAATGCATAAATTTCAAGCAAATTTCACTGGATTGATCCTTTGGTGACCTCTTAACAGATTGCTAAAAATAATTGATTGGCTGTAAACATTGCTTTAATGGATTGGGCTTATTTCCATATATGGTTGACAGTAAAAACCTACAATCTACAAATTTCTAAGGAATGACAAGTAAATTCAGACCGATTGAGCGAATCAGGCGCTCAAGCGCCCCTAGATTTAACGATAAGAGATGAAAATGATTTTTATTAACAACAGAGTTCTCTCTATTAACACGGTACTATTTGGCCTTAGTACATGGGTTCATGGGCACGGCAAAGGTAATTTGGAATTTTATTGAACCCAACCATTCCCCTAGTCATGCAGTTGCGATCAAGCATTGATCCCGGAAGAGATACGGTATGTTCAACAGGGAAGGGGATTATATATCGGATTATGATTGGCTCGAAAAAAATTATCAAAACTAGAATATTCAGGTTAGAAATTAACAAATACTTAGATACATAACTTGATAGTAAAATGAATAGATAGATAGATAGATAAAAAGATAGATAGATAGATAGATAGATCGATAGATAGATAGATCGATAGATAGATTGATAGATAGATAGGTAGGTAGGTAGGTAGGTAGGTAGGTAGATAGATAGATAGATAGATAAATAAATAGATAGATAGATAGATAGATAGATAGATAGATAGATAGATAGATAGATAGATAGATAGATAGATAGATAGATAGATAGATAGATAGATAGATAGATAGATAGATAGATAGATAGATAGATAGATAGATCATTTACACTGTCTAACAGCAGACTTTTTTCATATATGATTTACGGCAACGCCCTTAGGGCAGTGGTAGCGCGTAGGGCCCCTAGTGTTGAGGTACCGGGTTCGATCCCCGGCCGCGGCAAATATTCCTTTCGACATTTTTCTCCTACCAAATGGCGGATAATCGTAGCAGCTGGAGGCTCGAAAACGATTTGGTGGTAATTCTTGTGTGTGAAATACCAGGAATCCATGGTATAGTTCAGCCGCTAGGTATAACTGAAATATTGTTTAAGTGGCGTTAAATCGCATTCAATCAATTAATTATTTGGTTCAATTGTTGCCGTCAGGTAGATTAGCTGGGTGCTCGGAAAGGATTTAGTATAAAGACCGGTGTATGAAAAACCCGGAGTTCGTGGATAGATGCTCTAGTCACCGCGACCAGACTGAAATACTGTTAAAAGTGGCGATAAAACCCCATTCATCTTATCAGTCAAACTATCATGCGTCTTTTGTGAATGCCTTTCACCCAAACCACACAAAACTGCTTTTTACAAAAAATAAAGATTCGGAAAACCTTGTGGAAAAGAGGAAATTGCTTGTCACAAGCAATTTCTTCATAAAACCACAATAAAATCTTAAGAAAAAAGATTAAGGTATTTAAAATTTCACCAGCATTTGCTTTCAATATGGATAAATCTAAAACATATTTTGTCTGGTAATGGGTGAACATTTACAATTCTTTGACTGTCATTTCATTCATTCACTTATTTTAATTCCCCCGACTATGCGGAGATTAACAAACGTACACGCATATTCAAACAAGCACAAAAATAGACACAGACATACATATAAACACACACACAAAAAAAAACAAGCGAACAATTAGGTTGTGTGTATTTCTTTAAGCAAAGTCAATATTCATATGCTCATAATGCGTACAACCACCGCTTTTATCAAGCTGTACTTACGACTTTCGGTCGCCCACCCACGCCATCTTTTGTAACTTATTATCATTATAATTTTCATTCAATTATATAGCTGGTATATTATATTCACTTGTTCATCTTTCGATTATATTTTCAGTCTGCATATTTTCGTCAATGTATTTCCAAAACCTCGAAACCACAGCTTTAATCAAGCTGCACGCTTAGGTTTGCAACTGTGCGGGGGTAATTTACGGGGGTTCATTTTTAAGTAAGCTTTCACGAATGTATACAGTGCTAATACGCATAGAGGCTGAACTCAAACACGTTTGGCCGTTGTCCCTTAAATGAACTTAGGAAAACAAGCCCAATGATGTGCTTGAACCAATGAAATCTTAGAAACATTGGTTACCCCATTTGCAAACGACAACATATTAGACTGGTCCAAAATTCAAAGAAGTTGCAGATGATAATAATAAATAAGTGAATAAATAAATAAAGGCTGCAACGACATTAATGATTTAAATGAAATCTTCTGTTATGGAAAAATTTAGGAATGTCAAGAATTGACCTATCTAAGTTCCGCCCATAAACTCCGACAGGAAGTTCTGCTTCGGTTTTTAACGGCGTTATTTTGCAAAAGTTATGGCCAGTAGCATGTAAAAAGAAGTGAACTGGTTGGTTGGTGGCCTATACGTCGTAAACTACAGCTTGAATAAGCTGTAGTTACGGCGTTTAAGTCGCCAAACAAACAACAAAGGTAAACAAAATGACGATCAATGTCGGAGTCGATAAGCTCAGGTCCGGGCAGAATAAATTATTTGATTGGTCGGTTGGTTCCTTGATTTACGGCAGCAATTGTTCAATTAATAAAGCACAGCTTCAACACGGAAGTACTTATCAAATGTTAACTAAGAAAGTTCAAATTTTATGAAAAAAGTTCTATAATTCAAGCTGATTGATTGTATTTGCTGGAGAGGATATCATTGTCGACGGGCTGCTAAACATCGTAACTACAGCTTACATAATCTATTGTCATGACTTTTTAATCACCTACCAACGATGTGAAGATTTCGCACAGACAGAGAAAAAAAAAGAAAAAAAGAAAGAAATATGAAAAGAATTATAGGAAAGCCTAACCCTTTCATGTTGAATGAAAAAGACGTATCAATATCAAAGGGCTTAAAACACTAGAAACTATTTTTGGGTCAATAATACTGTTGAAAACTGATTTCATGAATAACTATGACTTAAATGAGAAAAATAGGTGGTAAAGACAAAGACCAGACTACACATAAGTGAAGGCTGATTTTTGTCTATAACTCCGATCAAAACAAGAATATTTCGGGTTCAGGATGACAAGGGTTGAGAGATTTTATACATATTTGTTGCTTTCTCCATGGTTATTTACTTAGATTTCTCTATTGATTGTGACTGGGTAATTTCACAGGAAAATTACTTTGATTTTCAAAATGATAAACTAACATATTGAACATTTAGCCCAGGTTTCGTTCATGTCGAGCAACTAAACGTCATATAAGCGAGACCAGAGACAACAATGATGCCATTACGTTACCATGAAATTCACGTGCATACGACGCGCTCTTAGAGAGTTTGGACGAAAATGACAGAATGTCACTTTGTCATGTAAATGAAAATAAATAAAAACATCAACAACAAACAAACAAACAACAACAACAACATTTACAGTTATGATTTTACCCTGTTATACAATGTGGCAATTGAGAAAATTAGTACAGTTAAAGAAGTGGGGGAGGGCAATCCCTGCAGATTGTCACGTACAATCCATTATCCGTCTTACCAGTTTATGATTGGATATTCAAAGTACATACATAAGCTTATTTCTCTTCTGCCTATAAAACTGCGTAGAACATCTTAAGTTTCTCAGTTTTACCCTGTTACCCTAACTACTTTTGACAAAGCATAGACAAAAATACTGAGGTTCTTTACCAGAAAAAAGCTATCAGCAGGCGAGGATAACATGAAAGTACACATTTATTAATTTTGGAAAAAATCGAAGGGAACCACGATAAGGCCCTTATGGACACCCGTCCTTTTCATATTATGTTCTTCAACCTCTTTAAACTGACCAATCGCTAGCCAAAACCACTTACTCTGTTGACCCTCGACAATTGACCAATCGCTGGCCCCGCCCACTGACTACCTAGGCCCCGCCCATAAACTCCGACAGGAAGTCCCGTTTCTATTTTTAACAGCGTTGTTTTGCAAAATTTATGGCAAGTAGCATGAAACACAAAAGAATATTGGTTGGTTGGTTTGAATAAGCTGTGGTTACGAAGTTTAAGTCACCAAACCAACAATAAAGTTAAACAAAATGGCGGCCACTGTCGTAGTTGATAAGCTCAGGTCCGGTCTGAATAGATTTTTTGATTGGTCGGTTTATTCCTAGACTCGAAGACGTGATTGGTCAATTGACTCCAATAGGAAGTTTCCCTTTGATATTTAACAGCATGTAACAATAAATAGATTTGTTGGTTGGTTGTCGACGTAAACGTCGTAACTACAGCTTGAATAAGTCTCAAAACAACAAAAAATGCTTCGTCAAAATGGCGGCCAAAGTCGAAGATCAAAGTTAACTTTCAGTCTCTGAGAATGATTTCATTGCTTGTCTTGTTATTTGTTTCATAGCTGCCATTGGCCAATCGCTGGCTCCGCCCATTTACTGCATTGGCCACGCCAACAGGAACTTCCGCTCGTAACAGCGTTATAATGCAAAATTTATGGCCAAAAGCATATAGCAAAAAAGTAAAATAGTTGTTTTGCGATCTAATCGTCGTAACTGCATGCAGCCTAAATAAGTAACAACTTTTTAGTCACCAAACTAACAAAAAAGGTTAACAAACATGGCGGCCAATGAAAACTCAGATCCGGGCTGAATAAATGATTTTATTGGTCGGTTGCTTCCTTGATTGAAATTGCGGTTGGTCAATCGGGAGAACTAATAGTCTGGATAATGTATAGGCAAACATTCTGCACGTTTTATGAATTTTGAGAATTTTGAGAAATATTTTTTTTTTTACAAGCGTCTTCCTGTTTTCCACTAAAAGAGACAGAGACAGTAAAATTGAAATTGTCGTCTAAAATTCTTTGAAATTGAACCAGTCTAAATGTTTGTCGTCTGAGAATGGATTGAACACTTGGCAGTGTTTTCACACAAGAAAACAATTGATCAGTTATCCAGGGGAAGCTGCTAAACCCATTACAAGACAACACGCTTAACGACAAGTCCAAATTGAAAAGAGTTGGAGAGTATGTGAAATTTTAGAATTTTTCAACTTTCTTGGTATAAAACATTGCGGAAAATGAAGAAATTGTTTATTGCAATCAATTTCTTCATTTAACACAATATTTTCTAAATTTGCGTCAAAAAGCGTTGTTGTGTGTAAATGGGATAAATGACGCCACTTTAAGACGCTAGAAAAATCAAATGTTTCTATGACTATTGCTACGCCCCTCGAGAAAAACAAACAAACTTTGAAAATATTCTAAAAAAACAAGAAATTGTTTCTTAAAGATATTTCTTCATTATCCACAATGATTTCTTACCAAAACCACATATTTTAAAAATCCACCAACTGAATATTGTCGTCTGCAACTTCATTCAAATATGGACCTGTCTAAAGTTCTGTCTTTTGTTTATAGGTTTTTGTACCAAATCATCAGCAGCTTTGTCAGTTTTTTGGCATATTGTTTTTTTTTTACATTTTGTGAAAATGAAAGATAGTTAATTATAAGAATTGGGACTATTTGATTTTTTTTAACGTTTTGTGAATCTGAAACATAGTTTTTTCTAAAAAAAAAAAAAAAAAAGATATTTTTTCATTCTGGTCATTTAGATTGATTTTCTTGGATCACGAATCAACATTTCTACAAATGAGCAAGGGTCAAATGATTCAACAATGAGTAAGATTTTGTGTTGGAGGATTCACACTTTTACTGCGGCTTATTGCTTTGATCTTTTTTTATCGCATCAATTGATGTGATCGATTCATCGATTAGGTAACCTCTTTGATTACAAGCTTCTTAACCTTTAACATTAAGTTGTTTTTAGCTCCACTGGCCGAAGGCCAGGGAGCTATTGTCATGGCGTTGTCCGTAGTGCATGCGTGCGTGCGTGCGTCCGTCCGTCCGTCCATAAACTTTTTAAACATCTTCTCCTGCTAAACAAATGGGCGGATTTTAATAAAACTTGGCAGAAATGTTCCTTGGGCCACCTTTTTCTTAAATTGTTAAAAAAATTTTGATTCACCTCCAAATATGGGCGTTGCAGGGCGTGGCATATTTTCATTTTAAAATCTTTAAAAATATTCTCCTGTCAAACCATTTCGCCGATTTAAATGAAATTTGGCATGGATGTTCCTTGAGTGATCCTCTACTTAAATTGTTCAAGAAATTTTGTTTCACCCACAAATATGGGCGTGGCAGGGCGGGGTTTATTTTCACTTTAAAATCTTTAAAAATCTCCTCCTCCCAAACCATTTGACCAATCTCAACAAAACTTGCCATGGGTGTTCCTTGAGTGACCCTCTACATAAATAGTTCAAGAAATTTTGAATGACCCCCAAATATGGGCGTGGCAGGGTGGGGCTTATTTTCATTTCAGAATCTTTAAAAATCTTTAGAAAACTTGGCATGAATGTTCCATGAGTGGCCGTCTACTTAAATTGTTCAAGAAATTTTGTTTGCCCCCCAAATATAGGCGTGACAGGGTGGGGCTTATTTTTATTTCAAAATCTTTGACCAATCTCAACAATTCTTGGCATGAATGTTCCGTGGGTGACCCTTTACTTGAATTGTCCATGAAATTTTGATTGCACCCTAAATTTGGGCATGGCAAGGCGGGGGCTTTTTTACTCTAAAATCTAAAGAATTCTACTTCCAACTCATTTTACCAAATTTCAATGAAACTTGGTATCAATATTCCTTAGGTGACACTTTACTCAAATTGTTCATGGAATTTTGATGGGCCCATAAATATGGGCGTGGTAAGGCGTGGCCAATTTTTACTTTGAAAACTTATAAAATCTTCTCCTCCCTATAGATTGGACTAATTTCAATGAATCTTGGTATGAATGTTCCATGGATGACTCTTTACTTAAATTGTTTCTGAAAATATGTTAAGAATTATTTAGTTGTTGCAATCACCTAAATGTTGGTATTGTTAGTAAAGAGTATGCGGGTCAGGGGTAATTAAATATTTTGGTAGAATTCGGGTCAGACCAAGTAAATCATCACAAAATAGTTGTAAAGAGATCTCAAAATGCTGTTTTCAGTCAGAGTGAGCTTTATTTAGTAGAAATATTAATTTATCATTTTCAAACATGTAAATACAAAGATATGTAAATATTGTGTAACGTTGCATGTGTAGGAATATCTGAATAGGTACATTTTATAGAACATTGATCAAAGGGAGATAAATGCATCTTATGAAGCTATAGAATTATTTCTTATTACTTCCCTTACAGATTTGTATATTCAAAATACCTAACAATATTATTTTGATGAACTGACAATAAGTTATGAAAAACATTGTAGCTAAAATTAGTCTGCTATAATTTGATGGAATTCAGATTAAACAAAACCAAAATTTCAGGATATGGGAGAAATATATTTATTTAACAATTTTGAGTTAAATAAGTGTGAGACTGCTATTGTCACGTTGTCTGTCGCGCGAGTTTCGTCAGTGCGTGCGTCTGTCCGTCCATGCGTAAACTTTTTCTTTAAACATCTTCTTCTGCCAAACCAATGTACCGATTTCAACCAAACTTGTTAGATATGTTCCTTGGGTAACCCTTTTTTAAATTGTTCAAGAAATTTTCATTGGTCCATAAATGCCGTTGTGGCAGGTCTGGGCTTATTTTCACTGTAGAATCTTTAAGAATCTCCTTCTCCTAAACCAATGGTTCAATTTCAATGGAATTTGGCATGAATATTTCTTGGTTGACCTTTTATTTAAATTGATTACAAAATATGATTGGCCCTTCATATATGGGCAAGGCTGGGGGGAGCTTATTTTCACTTAATGAATTTATCCTCCTTGACCATTGAGCCAAATCATATTAAACTTTGCATGAATAGTTGCTTGCTGACCCTTTACTTTAACTTATGTAGAAATTTTGATTGGCCAATAAATAAATGCATAGAAGGGCTAGGCTTAGTCAAAAGTCAACCCTTGTACTACTAAATTAGTGGAAAATAGCCAGGAGTGTAATCAATTAGAACAAGGGAGAGAACAATGTTTAAAAGTATAAAATGCCATCTGCGTAGTAATTTGAGGTAAAATGAGTGTAAGAAAGTAAATTGTTCTATAGGTGTTGTTTTACATTTTTCTTTATCAGAATAGGAAAATCAGCGATATTCTGCTCAGAATTTGTGTTTAAATCCTATTTAAGTACATAATTTACATTGAATTATAATTCTAGGTGACCGAACTATATTCTGGGAATGCATGAATATTTGAGTGCTGAATACCGTTTTCCCGCCATATGTCGTAAATAGTTCACAAAACGACAAACATGAGTAAAAGAAGGTTGGAACAAATGGATGAGAAAATAGAAGGATACAGTGGAGCGATACAGGCCCTCTTGGGACTCTTGTTCGTTAATACATGTGAGTGGAAAATTATTTTCCAGCTGCCCATCTGCTTGTGCAACAATCGAAAAATTAAATAATTCCAAGAGGCAATTGATTCCTCGCATCACCCAGCGACAGAATTTTAGACTGGTTCAAATTGAAAGGAGCTGCAGACGACAATTTAAATTTCATGAAATTTAAGATTTTTTCAACTTATTTGGTTGAAAACATTGTGGAAAAAGAAGAAAGTGTTTGTTTTTCGTTTTACACAATGTTTTATCACAATACATATCATTTAATTGTAAACTGATTTCACCTACAAAACCCGAAACCCATTGCGGCTTTGAAATTCCTTGACGTTTGTTTGCAGACAGAACATCGTTAACCCTTTCCTGTTTCTTGAAATTTTAGACTGGCCCAATTTGAAACATGTTGCAAACGACAATCAAAAGTGAGTGCAATTTGAAACAAAAACATTCTATGTAGTAGAAAATATTGTGATAAAATAAGGAATTGCTTGTATCAAGCAATTTCTTCTTTTATCACAATATTTTCTTAATAATGAAATTGCACTGACGTAAAAACCAGTGATAATACAGGAAAGAGTTAATACAACGTGTATGAATTGTGGCAACGAGGTTCTGATCGCCCAAAGGAAGTCAAAACTCTACGCTTTTCTCCAATGTTCTATATATCGTCGTTGTCGTTCTAAATCCTGGTATCTACAGTTTTGATTGAAGCTATAGTTACGAGGTTTTAGAACGCAAACGACGATAAACACGTGTATATAACTCTTCCCCGTACATTTTCCCCATTTCTCCCTTTTCTGTCTACCATTTCACTCATATTGTCCCCTCTTTCTTTGTATTTCCTTCGTAATTCTTTGTTTAACCGCCCTCGTCGAAAAAAATGCATGAATGATACATAAAATGTATTGTAAATGACTGACAGCTACCCCGCCCACTCACCCAGTTAGCCCTGCCCATTGACTCCGACAGGAAGTCCCGCTTCGATTTTAGATCGCGTTATTTTGGAAAATTTGGAAAATGTATGGCAAGTAGTATGTAACAAAAATTAGAATAGTTGGTTGGCGGTCTAGACGTCGTAAATACAGCTTAAATAAGCTGTGGCTACAGCGTTTTAGTCGCAAAACCAACAAACAACGTAAACAAAAATGGCGAACAGTTTTGGAGCTCAAAACTCACATATGAACAAAATGAATGATTTCATTGGTCGGCTGGTTATTTGATTGGTAGCCGTGATTGGTCAATTGCATGCTCTGTTTGTTTGTTTGTTTGAATGGGGTTTTACGACGCTTTTAACAATCTTTCAGTTATATCGCGGCGGCTGGAGCACGTAACAAAGGACTCCTGGTATTTCTCACACCAGTACTACCATTACATCCTTTCCTAGCCTCCAGCTGCTATCCCACATAGGTCTACGATTATCGACCCATTGGTGAGAGACAAATAGTCGGAAAGGATGAGTGCCGCCGTCGGGGATCGAACCCGGGACCTCTAGATTGTCAGTCCGACGCGTTACCAACTGCGCTATGACGGCGGCACAATTGCATGCAATGTGGATAAATATCTATTGCAATAAAGATCTTTGGAGAATTTGATGAACTTAAAAAATCTAAGTGTTTGTATTTAAACTTATCATTGAAAAATTATTTTTCTGCTGCCAATTTGCTTGTGCAACCATCGAAAAATTAACCCGTTCCAAGAGGCAATTCATTTACCCCATTACCTGACGACAAAACTTTAGACTTGTCCAAATAGAAAGAAGTTGCAGACGACATGTTTTAGATTTTTTTTTATCGCTCTGGATAAAAAAAAAATCGCGGCAAAAGAAGAAAATGCTAGTCACAATGATTTTATTCAGTTCCGAAATGTTTTCCGAATCGTTTTTCCTGAAAGGCGCGGAACAGCGAGATCGTGTGATTGAGAATTGATCATCCAAACACAGTGGCTCTTTTAGGCGCCCCATCAAAACAATTACGAAAACATTGTGTAAATGAAGAAATTGTTTGTAAGACAGTGCATAAGTGGAATGTGTTGCTTCTGGCTCGGAAAGAATGATGTGGTTGTTCTGGTGTGAGTAATCACAGGAAACCTTGGTAGGGTGCACCAGATTGATTCCATGAAACAATTGAAAAAAACTGAAAGTCAACGTGTTGTTAAACGCCATACAATCCTATTACATAAACCTTGTTTAGTTTTACAAGATTAAGCGTTTCCTGCAGGATCCCTTGTTTTAACATCCCAGTGATAATATACTCCATGAAACATTGTGGAAAAAGAAGAAATTGCTTGTTACAAGCAATTTCTTCTTTTCCCACAATATTTTCCTACCCTGCAGGTTGGTTACTTTGCATGTTGCTCTCACTTTTTATGGTCGCTTACAACTTCTTTCAAATTGGACGAGACTAAAGACTTGAAAAACAGGAAAAGATTAAAAAAGCGGGGGAGGAGGATGTTGAATTAAATGCTCTTATAATAATATTTCTGTTATTTTGTCTGTTCAAGAAAACACGGAAAAACTGGTAAAACTAGACCTCAAAATTTTCTCCTTCTGGAAAAAAAGGATTGTTTCACAAGTATAAATAAGGTGTTATTTTATTGTTACCACTTAGGAGTGACAACCTTGCCTTTTCTCATTTTTTTTTTTCTAAAATAGACCCGTCGTTAGGAAAACGACATCCTCGGAATCTCGAAAAGCATCGACCCTTGTCAGACCACACAGGCTGACAGGGGTAAGACGCCTCAGTCTCTGACGATTTTCTGATTTATTTATGTTTTACCATCCCCGCCTACTGAGCTGCGAAAGGAAGCCCTCCACCCCCGATATTAATCGGTGTTGATTGTCGACCTAGACCTCGTAACTACAGCCTGAATAAGCTGTAGTTGCGACGTATAGGTTCCCCAATCGAACAAAAATGTTTCACGTGAAGTCGGTAAAGATTAGAGTTCGCAGTGCACTTCTGGTCTAAATGAATGATTCGATTTGTTGATTGATTCCTAAACCCATTTCCACTCATTGATGCTTTTAACAAAAAATTAAAAAAAAAAAGCCATTTAAAACATTGTGGATAATGAAGAAATTGCTTGTAACAAGCAATTTCTTCATTATCCACAATGTTTTTTTATCCTTAAAGTAAAAAAATTCCAAAGTTTCACAAGCTTTAAATTAAAATCTGCAAATCTTCAGTTTGGACTAGTCTACAGTTTTGCTGTCTGGTAATTTGGCCAATCGACAACGGTGACTCTGATCTTTCATACATCATTCTAATGTTCTATTCACTCATTTTTTGGAATGCAAGTCTTGATCGACCTCTACTGGATCTAATCTATTTTCAAGTATTTGTTGAACGGAACTCGCGAGTCCCCTTTAACCCATTCCAACTCAATCCCTCCTTTTTACACCCCTCCAGAGAAAAGCTTTGGAAAACATTGTCGAAAATGAAGAAATTGCTTTTATCAAGCAATTACTTCATTATCCACAATGTTTTCTATCCAAAAACGACGAAAAAATTCAAAATTCAATCAACTTGAAATTGTCGTCTGCAGCTTTTTTCCATTTGGACCAGTCTAAAATTTATTGCTGTGTTGGAATGGGTTATGCCTTACTCTGTACTGTTGAAATTGAATTACGCTTTTTTTAACTTGACCGCAATGTGAAATTTTATCGCAAAGACATTGTATCGCCTTTTTCATCATCTGTGTCATTTTCTGTTAACAGATTTTATACTGAATATTACTTTATATATACTTAATTACCGAAAAGAATACATTTAAGAGATGAAGAGAATATATTTTGTTTTTATGGAGGATATTTTTTTTCATGGAGGTATGAACCGAAAAACCTAATCACACTGTATGAATACGCGAAGCGTATTCATACAGTGTGATTAGGTTTTTCGGTTCATACCTCCATGAAAAAAAATATTCTCTTCATTTCTTATAATTTAATAGCATGGAGCGAAAAAAAACAAAACTTTTACAAATTTTGATACCGTTTTGTATGGGACTATTTTGTGCGGAAACATACAAAATCACTGTGAGCTCAAGATTTTGTTCATGGAGGTATGAATATTTTTTTTTTCAACTAATCAGAACGCTCGTTTTTGATAGACGAAACTAAGCATTAAATTATTCGCAAAGGATAACAGAAGTACTTTCTTCGAAATGCGTAGTGTAGATCCCCGTTAGGTCTGATTGACCTCCGGTGTGTTGTCTCTGTTTCAATTATTCGTTTTATTCGTTTTTTTTTTTTTTCAATTTATGACCTTTTATGCTAACTGGTTAGATACATATATGTTCACTGATCCAGTGAGCACTGAATCTGATCTGAGTGCCTTAGTGGCCTGTGCAGGCTAACAAGGGTTGAGACTTTTCTGCTATATCAGCTTTTCCGAAGCGAGAAAGTTCATTTAATGATAATATTATTGATAATAATGTCTATTTTTTACAAACATTTCTAATGACGATAACATTATAAAGGTAAGGTACAATGAAATACCTTATTTCAAAACATGCGGAATATAAAGGGAATATTATGTTACGATCGATATCCACATTTTGTAGCTGCGGAGGAGAATTTTGATATTTTGCGAGACCGAAGGTCGAGTGGAGTATCAATTTTTCCTCGACAGCGAGAAGCTAATACAAGATGTTGTATCGCTACCGTAATATACTATTCTATTTATTGTATATTCTTATTGTATATTACCTACATTCTTATTAAATAGATTCGATTAAATGACTAAAAATCTGTATTTCTGCAAGTATTTCCCTTCTCCTTTACCATTTTGATTACGATTATTCGCATTATGACGTCATCTGCAAAATGAAAATGACGTCATCTTAGACTGCCTTATATGGAACCGTATTTGACACTATCAATTAAGAATTATTTTCCTCGCATGTGTATTTTGTCTGTGTAGAAAAAATGTTTTTTACTGGAAATATTTCAGGTAATAATGGAATATTTGATTGTGGTATAAAACTTCACATGTATTGGATTCCAGCAGCGTAGTTCAACAAAATCCACACAGTCCCTTTTGGCGTGCCCAGTCACATGTGTTACCGGTCAGCTAAAAAATGCCTCTCGGAAACAAATACTAGAATATTCAAAAGAGGTCGGATCCGGCTGTGAAAAAAGACCAAACATATTGCTCATGAGCGATCAAAATCTCTCACCTTCACTGAATTTGTGTGGGATAGAGTTACGAGTGATTGACGTCCAATAAAAATAATGAATGATAGAATGAGAATAAGACCCGTTTCTTTTGACAAGTAACATATCATCTGTGTAATTCTAAAACCTAGTAACTACAGCTTGAATCACCGACGATATAATGGTTAAAGGTGTCTATATTATGAACACACACACAAGAAAAGAAGAGTGTAATCCCTTTACCTTTGTTGAGTAATAAAGCCACTATTAACATTTGACCGGAGTGAACTGAGGTGCCGTATATTTGATATTTCAGTTGCACAGGTTAAGATTCAAGTCCTCACGAAATAACCTTTAGTATAAAGTTCGACAACCGCTGATGAACTAGTGAAAGAACGAGAAGGAAAATTTTCATTTATCTCCCTTTCACATATTTGAGATCGTTTGAGGCGCCCCAACTTCGGTTTTACAGCTTTATTCAGGTTGTACTTACGACAATTAGGTCGCCTAACGAGGAATTACAGACTTGAATTTTAAGCTGTGTTATCAGTTTATTTCAAATATTTTTGCCAATAATAAAATAATAAAATGATGATAAAATGTTTTCAGACTACGAGACTTTGACCACAAACAGGAATAATTTCGCAATTTTCTCCTTTTCCGTCGCAGATTCACAATTCTGACCAATCAGGTTGAATAGACTTCCCGAATGATCCGTTAAAAACATCAACACAAATCCACCCAAATACCCATTTGACACATCCACGAATACACGTTTTGAAAACATTGTGGAAAATGAAAAAAATTGCTTGTTACAAGCAATTTCTTTATTATCCACATTGTTTCTACCCCAAAAGACAAAGACCTTTTTCTTTTAAATTTTGATCTACAAATGTTAACGTCGGCAACCCCTTTAAATTTGGACCAGTCTCTGTTTTTTGTCTGTTAATGGGTAAAATGGAGATTTGGTGCTGCAGAAAACTACCAAAGGTCGCGTTCCGAAAATACTTATAAAGTAAGGTAGAATGGTCAAAATCTTGATCAAGAAAAAGGTGAAAAGTTTCGAGGCTATATATTAAGCCTACGCAGTCCATGCAGTCTGTGTAGAGTCGATACTATTCGCTTTTTCAAGAAGGTCCCATTCCCATGACGAGTGCCTGTTGTTTAAAGGCAGTCAGGTTAACACTTAGTTTCGCACGATTTACGAGAAAATGCAAAAATAAATATTTGTGAGAAGGGTCAAAGTAACGAATTCTTCCCAAATAATTTTGTCAATATAATGGGATTTATTACTGTAGGCGCAATGAATGAATCGAATTGTCCAATCAAAATTATTGTCTCATTTTGAATTGAGGGCGGGGGAGGAGTCTTAAAGTGTCCTCTTTCGAACTCTGTAGAACTATTCCGAATCGTTTTGGTCGTTTAAGGTAAAATGATTTATCCAATAGTTATAAACGTCTTTTAAAACACTCCCCCTACTTTATGGGAATTCTCACTATGTACTACGCGGTGATCAAGTGTGTATATATTTACAAACAAATTTGAACTCAAACGGCAATTTAAATCTTGATAGCGGCGTGAACAGGTCGAACAGCAAGAACATTATTCGAAAACTAGAAAACTTTTCATTATGCTTGAGAGTGTGCATGGAACTGATCGTGTTCCGAACAAAGTTTTATTAATCGAACAAACGCTATGAGTAAGGAAAGATATTTGAACTTATACGCCAAAGGTTTACGCTTCGGGCTGTTCATTTTACTTTGTGATATTTTAACCGAGGTGCGTTGTGTTGACGTCGACGTTGACCCAAACGACGATTTTGACGAGCGGGACGACGTATTTGACGAAAAAGTTGAGATTTTCAAGCGGGATATTCTTCATAAACTTGGATATGCGCGTCCCCCACGAGTCTCTAACGTTACGAGAAGCATAGAGGAGAATAGACGAATGATTCAACAGTATAAGAAATATATCGAGGAGAGGAATCAGTTACGGGACAGTGTAGAGCCGGATCAGGATTGGGAAGAGGAGGGCACTAAAATCAAATCTAGAATGTTTTATTCGGTACAATACGAAGGTAAGAAGTTTACCGCTTTTCTTTCATTTTACCATTCCCACACGACAAAATGTTAGACTCGTCCAAATTGAAAGAAGCTGCAGACGACAATTTCAAGTTGATAGAATTTTAATATTTTTTCGTCTTTTTGGATAGAAAACATAGTGGATATTGAAGGAATTGCTTGATACAAG
Organism: Fragum fragum; assembly: GCA_946902895.1. NCBI lineage: Eukaryota > Metazoa > Mollusca > Bivalvia > Cardiida > Cardiidae > Fragum > Fragum fragum. The sequence goes on along the minus strand of OX336367.1, from coordinate 18,312,449 downwards.
CAATTTCTTCAATTTCCACAATTTTTTCCAAAGCTTTTTTTTCTCAAGGGGCGTAAAAAGGAGGGATTGGGTGAGCAAGGATTAATCATGCTTTTAAAACTCGTCCGTCACACGAAAAGGGGTCTTCTTAGAAGGCGAAAAGAATCGACCATGTTAAGGTAGAGCGGACTGTGCAGATATTTTTCTTGTTTGTATTTCCACCTGGTCATTCTACCCCACTATACATTTTGCGTATAAAAATTAACAAAACTTATATAAGCTGTAGTTATGACGTATAAGTCGCAATACCAAAGAAAGTGCTTCACATAAATATCGGCTAATATCGGACTTTAAAAGACTGCTTTCGGTCCGAATGAATAGTTGGATCGGTCGATTTATTCTTTGATTGACATTCGTCAGTTAATCAGAATAAGTGCTTAAAATGGTGTGCAGTATCGTAGAATGGCAATTTAAACATTCGGCAAATGTTGCAGAAACCAAAAAATTTGAGAACATGGTCAGGTTTTGTATCTTCGGCCGTGAGATCGTTGTCGACATTTCGAGTTGGAGTCAAAGGGCGGGGCCAACGGAGTAAGTGGGCTGTGCCAGCTATTGCTCAATTTACGCATCGCTATGCAGTGAAAAGTGAAAGAAATATATTCGAAGAAAAATGGATAACAAACATATCAATGAAGCTATATTTACGATATTCTTTCGCCTTTCTACGTCAAGACAATGATGAATTAGATATATTGACAAAAGTTTTTTTAAACATGGTAGAAGGACTTTTAGAAAAAAAAACTTGCCTAAAGCAAATATATCGACCCTATTCAAGCTGCGCAATATGTGCAGACCTAGCAAGATCGATACAGTTCGGATTTCCAACTGGTACATTAATAAACGCTTGACGATAAACATATGAGCATATGCGTGACATTTCCAACCATTTCGCATGTGCGTGACTCGCACACATTGAGTACCATGCACAGCCATTCGGGGCAATTAGAATATTCACTGATTGTTTCAAGAAGCTTTGGGTCAATATCTATCTACAGAGCGCAGAGTGAAGACTCTGATCAGACTGTGCGGAAACACAGGCTGATCCGAGTCTTTACTTGGCGCACATGTGTGATGGTTGGAAATGTCGCGCATGCGCTCATATGTCTTCCCGCGCGTCTACAAGCAATGTTTCTAATCTTAAAGGAGTCGAAAAGTGTATGTTCTGGTAAAATCCCTTTATGCACTAAATGTTACATGCAGATATCTGGCAATTCTGTTAATGAAAAAAATACCGAAGCCTGTAATTAACGAACCGTGTCGATATCTTAACCCTTTCCTTTTCAATCCCTGGCTTTTGTGTCCCTGTGATTTTATAATTGAGAAAACATTGTAGAAAAAAGAAATCGCTTGTGACAAACAAGCATTTTTTTCTTTTTCCACAATATTTCCTACCACGCTGGATGGTTATTTTTCGAAATAGATCGACTGAAAATTTCGTCTGAAGAAACCTTTGAATTGTGTGTATTTCCGTTTATTTATCGTCGCTACCGTAGCACATGCCCATATGAGCGACGCCCCCAGAAGACGGTTAGTTGTTACGGGGGATAGTGCAAGGATACAGGACGAAACTGCTGAGAGCTCCGCCTGGTTCTTTAACGTGCTCGATGGATAGCATCGTCACACGGGGCCTCGGTTTAACGTCTCATCCGAAAGACAATTAGTTGAGTTAGTTGATATGGTCAGCCCAGGGCTCGAACCCGTGATCTTGAGGTTTGAAGTCAAGTGCTCTACCAACTGAGCTAATCGGGCTGACAATTGGGACAGGTCTAAATTTTATGCAAAAGAGGAAAGGGTTAAACAACTTATGTCAGAATTACCCTTTTTCTTTACAATATATATCTCGCTGTACACTAAACATGATTTTCAAACCTCTATTAACATCGGGTGCGTTTTATCTATACCACCTTTGTAACTCTGAATTATCGCTTAAAACCTCCAAAATTATCACTTTCTTCCTATAATATGACAAATTCGACGAATTCTGAGAATTTTAATAGAGCAGTCGAATTCTTATATTAAGTGACTTTTTTGTTTCATGTCCACAACCATATTTTTTCAATCAAAGGCCGTTTAAATTTCCGCCAATCTCCCCTATCGGAGGTCAGTGCGCGTTGCCAATGATCCGACAGTTATGTTAAAAGAGGGCTTTTACCCTTTCCCGTTCCAGTTATCGTCTGTAACTTATTTCAAATTGGACAAGTCTAAAATTGAACAACAACAACAAAACAAATAAAAAAACAGGAATTTTTAAAAAAGAAACCTATCTGAGAAGCGCGAAAAGTTTAAAACTTTATCAAAGGCCAGTCTGCACATACTTAGCACGTTGTAACGCATGCATGTGTTAAATGATCGGGGGATGCGTTTAAACGAACAGAATTACACAAAGATTTTTTAAGTATTTTTTCCTGAGTGTCGTGAATATATCGGGATTGTGGTGGAGTGGGTTTTGTAGCTAAATGTCCAACCCTTTGTTGTATAAACCCTGCTTTTTACGTCCACGTGATTATCATGCGAGCAAATATTGTGGGAAAAGAAGAAATTGCTTGTTTCAAGCAATTTCTTCTTTTCCCACAATATTTCCTACCCTGCATATTAGTAATATTTTGAAAAAAAGTTCACTTTGGCATGCTTTTATAAGCGACCTCTTTCAAATTGGACACGTCAAAAATTTCGTAAAACAGGAAAAGGGTTAAAGCGTAAATAGCAATTTCTAAACGGCCAAGATGATTAAGACGTAAGGTTGGTAAGAAACAAGAAAACGAGACAACTATCATTAGAAGTTCGCCTGGTAATAGTATTGGAATTTACTCTAAGACTGGTTAACACCCAACAGCCGCCGTTCCCTTTAAACTTCTGTTGTTGTTTTTTTTTAACCCATTACCAAATGAATTTTTTCTTAGAATGGACGAAACTAATAGAAGCTTCAGGCAGCAATTCAGAATTTATTATTTTTTCGAATTTCTGGGTAGAAAACATTGTGGAAAATGAAGTAATTGCCTGTTACTAGCAATTTCTTGATTTTACACTATGTTTTCGCAATGTTTTTTCTGTAGGGGCGTCAAAAAGCGTCATTGTGTGGGAATTGGTACAGGATTATTCCAGTGTATTACCTAGGAAAAAACATTATTTACGATTAAATCTTGAAAAAAAGTATACAGTCTATCATATTCGAGAGCCCACCTCTGTTAAAGGACCACCTCCATTCAGCGACCTTAATCAAAATCTCTTTTCAAAATCAAAAGCTCCCATAAAATGTTGTCGTATTTGCTAAAAATATATCATATATAATCCTATGTTGGTGAAACTCATTAGAATCGTCTCACTGAGACGATTCTAATGAGTCCCAACAACAAAGGATTAAGCGAGAACAAGTCAAACCGATCCCTCGTTTATATCACAAACGTGTATGAAGCGACCACTAGCGAAAACAAACATATTTTATCCGTGTGCTTTTCTTTTTGTTTTTGTCTTGTTTTTCACTCGAATAAGTAAAATCAAATCACAAAGGAATCGCTTTAAGAAAACGCAATGATATATCTGGCTTTTCCAATTCCTGCACAATCATGCTTTTTACGACATTTAGAAAAAAAACGTGGGAAAACTTTGTAGAAAATGAAGAAAATACTTTTCATTGGCAATTTTCTTCATTTTTCCACTTTGAATCTGCCCAGACAGACAAGGACTTTTGAAATTCTATTAACTTCAAATGTCGTCTGCAACATTTTCCGATTCGACAAACCTAGAATTCTACCGTCCACTTGTGATTGGTTTATATTGTAGAAAAAGAAGAGATTGCTTGTAACAAGCAATTTCTTCTTTTTCTACAATATTTTTTACCCAACTGAATATCTATTTTTCAAATAAAATCCAAATTGAATTTTCGTCTGCAAAACCTTTGAATTTGGACAGGTCTAAAAAATTTCAAAACAGGAAAGGATTAAAGGAGTGAACCGTCAACAAGACTATACTACTTACCATAACATAGGGTTTAGGATAGGAAATTTTTGGCTCTGAAATCCAAATACCCCACGGGCGCTCTATCCGCACACACACAAGCAGCCCCCCGCCCCTCTTCTCTATCTCTTCCGTTTGGCTCCTACTCTAACAAATGTGAAGTGCATAATGGGAAGGTCATCTAAACGCTCTGTTCAAGGTCAGTAACAGGCCTAGCAATGTTTACATTTGTATCTCCACCATTTGTGTCAAACAGTTTCTATATTAAAAACATAGTAATCAAATAAAATATATACCTTTATCAAGTTGAGTAACCGTTCAAACTGAATGATTTTTCTTTTCTAAAATAGTTGTTGTCAGTATGAAGTTTTTACTCTGTACTCAGTTATTCGTCGTTGAGCCTGCAAACGTCTTAACTACGGCTTGAATGAAGCAGTAGTTACGACGTTTTGCACGAAAAAACGACGATTTTTCATATCGCCATTGGACTACGAAACCGTGGTAACTACAGCTAGAATCATTCTAATTTGTTTGAGCCCATGCGTGACATTTCCAACAATTACACATGTGCGCCAAGTAAAGACTCAGATCAGCCTGTGCATCCGCACAGTCTAATCAGAGTCTTCACTCAGCGCTCTGTAGATGGATACTGACCCAAAGCTCCTTTAAACATTCAGCGAATATTCTAATTGCTCCGAATGGCTGTCCAGGGTGCTCAATGTGTGCGAGTCACGCACATGCGAAATTGTTGGAAATGTCACGCACAGGCTCATTTGTATTACCTAATAGACGAGACTATTTGTATAGGTCCATAAATTTTACTACAAATAGTAAAATATTTGCTATGTTTGAATTATAAGAACTGAATACTTATTGTTTCCATACAGGTGTAATTTAATTTTTTACTTTCCTCTGTCAAAAAACGGGCGTTCTTATTGGTCGAAAAAGTTATTCATAATTCCAAGAACAAAATTTTGAGCACGCAGCAATTTTGTATGATTCCGCACAAAATACTCCCGTATAAAAAGGTATCAAAATCGGTAAAGTTTTTTGCTTTTTTCACACGATTCTTCGCGAATTCAAACAGTGTGATTAGTTCTTCGGTTCATACCCCCATTTAAAAACAACAACAAAAAAAAAAACCCAAACCCACTTCGTCTCTTATAATGAACCCTAAAAAAAATCACTTAAGAGATGAAGAGAATATTTTTTGTTTTCATGGAGGTATGAACCGAAAAAAAACTAATTACACTGTATGAATACGCGAGTTTCTGCTGCAAACGACATAGCCTGTAAAGATTCAACCAACTTTCAATTGTCGTCTGAAACCTCTTTCAATTTAGACCAGTCTCTTATTTTATGTCTGAGAACGAGTTCACGTGTAGGTGTACGTATGACTTATTTTACAACCAATTATAGTTAGATGAGGAGACGACCTTTAAAACCTTCAATTTTATCTTTTGAAATAAGAGACATATTCGATATCGGCACTCAATGTTCATCTTTGACCTAAAAGAGTTTGCAATGTAGGACTTCTAGTTCAAAAAGTTTTATTCCAATCCTCCATTAACCCATTACCAGACGACAGAATTAAATATTATTCCAAATTGAAAAAAAAAATCCAGACGACATTTGAAATTACGCTAGAACTGGGAAAAAATACCATACAGAGTATAAAACATTGTGAGAAAAGAAGAAATGCTTGTTACAAGCAAACTCCCCCTTTTCCCCCTAAGTTTTTCATTGATCGAACTCATTAAGGGCGCCAGAAAGCTTTATTGTGTGTTAGTGGGTTAAGCCTCTATTTGAAAGAAATACAGTCCTGTCTACCCAAATGAAATACTTTGCGTGTTGTAGTATATATATTCTCTGGTCAGCCCGATTAGCTCAGTTGGTAGAGCACTTGACTTCAAACCTCAAGATCACGGGTTCGAGCCCCGGGCTGACCATATCAACTAACTAATTGTCTTTCGGATGAGACGTTAAACCGAGGCCCCGTGTGACGATGCTATCCATCAAGGACGTTAAAGAACCAGGCGGAGCTCTCAGCAGTTTCGTCCTGTATCCTTGCACTATCCCCCGTAATACTAACCGTCTTCTGGGGGCGTCGCTTATATGGGAATGTGGTACAATACGGTATCGACGATAAAATAAACGGAAATAAACATACATATATTCTCTAGGCACTTAACCCATGTCGTGCTAAATAAATAGCTTTATCATAATTGCATTAAAATCAAAGGACTAAAAGCACAGGATAGCTTGTTTGTGGGTCAATATTTCTTTCGAAAATTAACCTCGATGAAAAACTGTGGCTTAAAGGGGATATACAGGTGCTGTAGACAAAGATCAGACTGCACACTTGTGCAGTCTGATCTTTGTCTATACCCCCTGTCAAAACAGGAATATTCCGGGTTCAGCTTTACAAGGATATATGGCGTCCCCTTTCCTACCTACGTTTCTAGCTTTATTCCACGAAGTCTTCTTATACGTCCTTCAGGCTAGTCTACGGTCCTAAGTTTGATATTTTGAGATAAGATTCACTGACGAAGATATTCTTAATTGTATGGTAATTGTCGTCTTCTTTCGATTTGAACTGATCAAAAATAGCACTGTCTGGCAATGGGTTAAAGAGTTGACGGTTCCGAGTTCGCCCATTGATATTTATTCACAGATCGCCGACCACGCCCACTGACCTCCGACATGACATAATACACGACATTATTTTGTAAAGTATGTCGCAAGGGACATTGTTTGTTTGTTTGAATGGGGTTTTACGCCGCTTTCAACAATCTTTCAGTTATATCGCTGCGGCTGGAGCACCTAACAATGGAATCCTGGTATTTCTCACACCAGTACTACCATTACATCCCTTCCTAGCCTCCAGCTGCTATCTCACATAGGTCTACGGTTATCTACCCATTGGTGAGAGACAAATAGTCGGAAAGGATGAGTGCCGCCGTCGGGGATCGAACCCGGCGCAAGGGACATAAAACGAATGAAAAAAGTCGACGGCTGGCAACATGAACGTCGTTACTGCGGCTCAGATAAGCAGTTACAATATCTATCAAGACTGATATTTATTGAATTATATCAAAAACACATGATAGATCCTTCTTAATTGACCAATCGCTACTATCAATGAAATAACCAGTCAACCAATGAAATTATTCATTGAAACAAGAAATGAGATTTTGTCTCCAACGTTTGCCACAAGTTTTATTAACCTTTTTTGTTGGTTTGGCGACTAAAATGTCGCTAACCAACTATTATACCTTTTTGTTTTATGCTACTTCAGATAGACTTTCCAATATAAGGCCGTTTAAACTCGAACCGGGACCTCCTGTTGGAGTCGATGGGCGTGGCAAATGGAGTAAGTGGGCGGGGCCAGCGATTGGTTAATTGACAGAGCATCATAAGTTTAAAAAATGAAACAGGCGTAGGATTACATAGCTTGAATAATAGAGGAGAACGCTTGTGGTCGTTCATTCAAATCGAGATCTTTGTTTAAAACTGGGAGAAAAAAGAATTCTGAATGGTTTAATACTCTCGTATTTCTCTCTTTCATATAGATTATAAACGAAATTTCAATAAGGTTAGGTTAAGTTTTTTAACCCATTACCAGCTGACAAAATTTTATACAGGTTAAATAGGTTACAGACAACGGTATTTAGTTGATAAAAACTTACAACTCGTTGTCTTTTTTGGGTAGAAAACATTGTGGATAATGTTTGTGAGTCTGACGCGCTACCAACTGCAGCGCTATGGCTATTTCATTGGCCAAATGCCAATGAAACTTACTGACTGAAAATGATATCGCGCACCTCGAATAATATAAGTTAAAGCAATATTGTTAAGAGAAAGATTTCGCTTTCAACAAAGTTTTGCGTCATATTCTTCAACTCTTACCATACATATAAATAGATAAGGATAAGATACTTTCAACTGAAGATTTTATCTAATCTCGATTCTCGTCTGCTCTGACCGGAACCTGTTACAAGTTTTCATCTTTCACCTTTCGTCTGCTCCCCCGTCTGCAATCCAAAACACGCTTCCTTAGTAACCATGATACGGTATGATTGAAAATTTATTCTTTAACCCATTTCCTCACAATCTCGAATTTTACGCGCTGATGAAACACAACGTTGGAAAAGATTTTGAGAAAAGAAGAAATTGCTTGAGACAAGCAATTTCTTCTTTTCTCACAGTGTTTTCTACCTCATATGGTCCTTATTTTTCACTTTAACCAAATTTATTTTGTCGTCTGCAATCTCTTTAAATTTTGGACCAGTCTAAAATTGTGCAGTGTCGAAATGGGTTATGCTTTTTACTTGCTTAACTCATTTTCTTTAGAATTTTAAAATGAAAATACATATCCGTCAACCGTATCAAGGGTCGATTATTATCATTATTTCATGGGTCTTAACACTTCTTTTTTACTTGTTTAACTCATTTTCTTTAAAATTTTAAAATGAAAATATACATCCGTCAACCGTATCAAGGATCGATTATTATCATTATTTCATGAGTCTAAACACTTCTTTCAACACTATTTCCGTAACATCGTGGAAGCTGAAGTACCTAACTATGGCTTCCTGTCGTTTATGAATGTAAAAAAATAGCTATTTTTTCTTACACACGATCAAACGTTATTAGGAGGAAGGTATCGGTCCTTCGAGAGGGTCATTAGCAATTACCTATAAATGTTCGCTTTAATGTCGGCCTTGGGTGTCTTCCTAGGTAGCTCAGTTGGTAGGGCACTCGACTTCAAACCTGGAAATCCCGGGTTGGATACTCAGGCCGACCAAACTAACAAAGTAACTGTCATTCGGATGAGACATTAAACAGAGTCTCTGTGTGACGGCGCTATCCATCGGGCACGCTCAGAAACGACCAGACGGGGCTCTTTGTAGTATCGTCCTGTATCCTTGCACTATCCCCGTATAAACTAACCGTCTTCTTGAGGCGTCTCTCCTATGGGTATGTTCTACGATAGCGGCGATAATAAATGGAAATAGAAACATACTTTGTAAAGGTTAAAAGGGATCATCGAAGGGTTTTCGGTTAAGCATGATTTCCTATATGTAAAAAAAAACTGTAGGTCCTTCGTATAATAATAGCCCTAAATGGCCTGTACTGGATTCTACCTCTTTTTCAAACTTTGGTCTTACGGATTTCCCGGATTACCCTCCTTTTTCCCTGACCGGTCACAAATGTCATAGACAGATTCAGAATTTTACCTCGGAAATAAAATTTCTCCCAACAAAAGGCGTTGTAGGGATAATGGGACGAGGTGAATAAGACATGCACTAAAAATACACTTTTCTGCAAATAATGCATGGTTTCCACTGTCTTTAAATGCCATGCCAGTTAAACTATTGTAAGAAAAGATGGTGCTTCTCGTAACGCAACGAACGTCATCCGAGTTAATGTAGCTTGTTTTTCTTATTCTTTTACTTTTTTTAAACTAATTTGCAACGTATCTGAATGTCTCTATTCCGACAGACCTACAAAAATACCGCGGCTTCATTTGCAAGGAACTGCAAAGTGCAGATGTTTTTCAAATGTTTTATTGTTTCTTATGTTAATGAAATAAATGGTGTGTGCCGAAGGGCGTGTGTTGCTTGCATTAAAGTACTAACCCTTACCTTTGGATATTTCGGAGGTCTATTGGTATATTGTTAATATACATACATTCCGGTGCGGATTGGGTGTCGGCTTAACCCATTCCAACTTGAGCCCTCCTTTTTACGCCCCACAGGAAAAAAGCTTCGGAAAACATTGTGGACAATGAAGAAATTGCTTGTATCAAGCAATTTCTTCATTATCCACAATGTTTTCTATCCCAAAAGAGGAAAAAAATTAAAATTCCATCAACTTGAAATTGTCGTCTGCATATTCTTTCAATTTGGACCAGTCTAGAATTTTCTTGTGTTGGAATGGGTTAATACTGTTGAAAGATATGAGGGAAAATGTTACACCCATTCTCGCAGAATCCCGTTTTTACGCCTTACCAAGAAAATAGATCTTGAACACATTATTGAAAATGAAGACATTGCTTGTAACAAGTAACGTCTTCATTTTCAACAATTCGATTAATCCAGGGGGGGTGGGGGGGGGGGGCAGAAAATAAATTTAAAATTTGTAAGATTTCATCAATTTGAAGATATCGTCTGCAATTTCTTTTAATTTGAACCAGTCTGGAATAATGTCGTCTGGTAATTTCCAATGCAATCCCGCTTTTAAGCCCCTCAAGAAGAATGAAAAAAAGTAGAAACCATTGTTGAAAGTGAAGAAATTGCTTGGTATAAGCAATTTTCTCATTATCCACAATGTCCTCTACCCCCCCCCCCCAGCCCAAAGATAAAGATTTTTAAGGTATCGCCAACTTTAAATTGTCATCTGCAACTTATTTGAATTTTTTACCAAATTTTGTCGACTGTAAATGGGTTATTATTAATTACAATTTGCTTTTTATTTAGAAGCGATTCGATTTGCTTATTGAACTTTGTCTAAAACTTAAACTTTTTCTACACTTAAAACTGATTTGAAATAGTTTAGATTTTCCTATCTACCTTGTAAAATTCCAAAAGGGTTAATAGAAAAAGAAATTAGGAGATAAGTTACAAATTACAATAAAACGCATGAATGTAGACGCACGCGAGCCTAGCTCGTGACCCGGTGGCACGCGATACGGTTACCTTCCCGATAAGATAATACGAAACTAACAAGATCAGGTAAAATGAGAAATTACATTCCATTCTTTAAAAAAACTCTCCCTTCACTAAAATACGATACTTATAGATATATTTCAATAATACTAATAAAAAGGCATAATTTTGCAAAGCGGTTGAATGACTGATTAATTTTATATTTTTTATTTTCTTGTAACTTTTATTTTCTAATTCAAATATCTCTCCTATTATGTCGTCTGCAAAGGATTTGAATTTCGACTAGTCTAAGATATCGTCTGTTAAGCGTTAATTCACTGTTTGAGTCTGACCCCGATTGTGATAAGGTAAAACCTTGTTAAATTGTGTAAAACACAGAAGCGTACGCTGAAATTCGAGTACGCAGTTGCGGAATAGATTAACATTTAACCCATCGTCAGAAAGAAAAATAATAGACTAGTCCAAAACGAATGGAGTTGCAGAAGACAATTTCAAAACGATGTGGAAAATGTAGAAATTCCTTGACACAAGCAAATTCTTCATTTTCTACAATGTTTTCCAAAGTTTTTTTCTTAAGGGGCGTAGAAGGGAGGGATTGTGTGGGAATGGCTTAACGTTTAACCCATTACCAGACAGCAAAATTTTAGACTTGTTCAAATCGAAAGCAATAATTAGCACCAATTTATTCAGGGCCCCTGTCTTTAACCCTTTCCTGTTTTATAAAATATTAGACCTGTCCAAATTCAGATGTTTCTCAGACGAACATTTAAAGTGTCTTTAATTTGAAAGAATGACCATTCAGAAGTGTAGAAAATACCGTGGTAAAAGAAGAAATTCCTTGTGACAGGCAATTTCTTCTTTTCCCACAATTCCAAAGTAAATAATCACAGGGACGTAAAAACCAGAGACTGTAAAGGAAAGGGTAAAGTGGATGTGTGTTGACGTTTTCCGCAGAAATTCCCATTTCAGTATCCTTTGCACAAAAATTCCACAGTAGTAAAATATTGAGGAAATAAAGTTGAATATTTTCATATTGCATATGCCCTGATATGTTTAATATCATTTTTATTGACTCGATCACACACTACAAAAACGCCGCGCAATGTTTTGAATATCATCTTCGACAAGAAATTAGTATTCTCTTGGGAGAAAAATTGCAGTTTTGACTGCGTGCATCGAAAATGCCACCGACGCATTTTCTGAAAGTATTTTTTTTCTTTTTCAATCTTATTGATTACCTCTCCTAGATTGATTGGAAACTATTTTGTCATTGACTAATCGCGGTCTTCAATCAATGAATCATTCGACCAACCAAAATAATTAATTCAGCCCGGAATTGAGTTTTGAACTCTGACATTGTCCGCCATTTGTGTGAAACAATTTTTTTTAATTGGCGACTTAAACGTCGTAACCAATCATTTTACTTTTTATTACATGGTATTGGCTATAAAGTTTGCAAAATAACTCCGTTTAAAATCGTATTGGAACTTCCAGTCGGAGTCCATTGGCGGTACCAACAGGGTATGTGGACGGAGACAGTGATTGGTTAATTGTTACGTCATCACGGAATCGTCGACGTTTACTTATATCGTAATGTTTAGACGGGGTTCGAGCGTAACTGAGGAATCGTCACTCGATGGCGGATCGCTGACACCCGCCCACTGACTCCAAAAGGGAATTCTCCTTCGAAATAGAACGGCGGTATTTTACAAATTTTTACAGAACCATGCTGGTTGGTTGGTTGGTTAGCGACCTAAATGTCTTAACTACAGCTTGGATAAGCTGTACTTACTACATTTAGGCCGACAAACCAACGAAAGTCCTTACCATGAATGTCAGCCAATGTCGGAGTTAACCCATTCCAACACAGTGGAATTTTAGACCAGTCCTAATTGAAAGAAGCTGCAGACGACAATTTTAAGGTGATGGAATTTTATTTTTTTTCGTCCTTTGGGATAGAAAACATGGTGAAAAATGAAGAAATTGCTTGATACAAGCAATTTCTTCATTTATCGCCATGTTTTCTAAAGCCTTTTTCTTGAGGGGCGTAAAAAAGGAGGGTTTGTGTGGGAATGGGTTAAACACAATTTTCTCTTTGAAAGAGTTATTTGATTGGTCGATTTATCCAATGATTGACAGACGCGATCAGCCAATTAAGAGTACCAGCGATGCTTTTCCAAAATAATCAGATCATATTGTTTTCATCCTGTTCTTCTTCAATTTTGCGCACCGTACTTTTCTAAAAAAAAAAAGTACTTCATTCACGTTTGCTTCAAACTTTGATGAACAATTTTGAAGATATGTGAACATTTTAAATGTGTCAATATTTTCTATAGTAAAAAAAAAAGCCAGACTTGTGAAGTCTCATTTTCTCATGGCCAGGTTTTAGGTTTTTATCGAAATCTTTTGTTGTCGCCTTCTAGGTTTCTTTTTCAATCTTATAAAATCATATTAAATGATACTGCAGGTTTTGTTTTCGTGAGAACGTAACAACCAGGCCACGCCGTGACCTTTAATTGTATTGTTACATTTTTTTCGTATGTAAAACAATATAGACGACGTTATAACCCAATACAATAAGCGTAAAATTGCTTTAATATGCAGAGAATAGTTAACAAAATTCTTCGGGATACACGTTCAAGAGAACAGCTTTCATTTCCATCGTGGGGCCTATTGGTACCAGGCCGTATTTAACTTCCATGGCATACTTCCTTTTCTGATAGGCTTATATGAATGACCTCTTCTATCGATTGACCCGTTCCCATGCAATCCCTCCTTTTTACGCCCCTTTGGAATTTTTTTCCAAAAAAAAAAAACACAGAAAAAAAATAAAATTAAATTCCATCAACTTGAAAGTGTTGCCTGCATCCTCTTTCAATTTGAACAAGTCAAAACATTTGTTGTTTGAGAATGGGTTAATCTAAAATAAAGCTACGTTCTTAAAGCTAATTGGTGTCACGTAAATGAGAAATTATCGACGAATTTTAATCTGAGGCTACTACCAAATTTCTATCTCTTACCAGTCCTGTTTTTTGTTGTTGATGTTGTTGTTGTTGTTGTTGTTTTCTTTCAAACTGTAGTAAAGGCATTTATGTCGCCACCCAACCATTTTACTGTTTTGCTACAGACATGGTTATGCATGTCAAAATCTTTCGGAATTCATTGCTGTGGACCAAAAGTTCGTTATACGAATCAAACTAGAGTAGTGTTAAGAGTGTTTGATATTCTTTTCTACAGTTTTTTTTCTGCGATAAAAAGGTCTACATCCTTGTTCAAAAATGCATAATTAGGATTCTGTTTGATAACCACTGATGACATCAAATATTAGCCAATCAAAGACGACTTATCATTCATCATTAACCCATTACCAGAAAGCAAAATTTTAGACCGATCCAAACTGAAAGAAGTTGTAGACGAAAATTTAATGCTTATGAAATCTTTGATTTTTCAACTTTCTGAGCAGAAAAATATAGTTGAAAATGAAGAAGTTGCTTGATTCAAGCAATTTCTTCATTTACACTATGTTTTCTCAATTGTTTTTCATTGGGGGCGTCAAAAAGCGTCATTGTGTGGGAATGGGTTAAAAGTCAGCCTAGGCAAAACCATATATACACGGAAACGAAATTGTGAAAAATGACCTATAAATCCGCCTTGTAGACAAATATCGAAGTTTACAAACCAAGAATTGATAGTAAGAGGGGAATCAGTGAAAAGTTGAGTGACACAGGGTAACCGACGGCACAGGAACTGTGTTTATTTTCGTGGGCGTAGATTTACCGAGTCCCGTGGGTGACATTCGTCTCTCCGTATATATTTCCTTCTTTTAGCTGACGACGCAGTTTAATTTCGTCGTAAAATTTCGTAAACGAGAAGATGGTTTTTATTCTTTGTACGACTGTAGACTTATAGCTTAGTTGTATTTTTTGGTCTGTTATACATAAAGGTGCCTTTTGAAAAATCACGGACTTTTCTAAATCAGAATTTAAGTCATTTTTTTTTCAATCCTTCTTGGATGATTTCCATTAGAATATCGAGATTTCTCGGTGTGGTTTTACTTGATGATTTTAAACCTTGTCATGCTAATCCCGGAACATTTTTTGTTTGTTTGTGTTTTTGGCTGGGTGTATAGACAAAGATCAGCCTGCACATAAGTGCAGTCTGATGTTTTTCTACATCACCAGCTGGTTCCTTTTAATTCTGGGTTGTTCATGAAATTTAATTTCCAAAATGAAAATAGACCAAGAAAAATTTCTTTCGGTACTTTCAGCCTTTTGATTTCCATGGCGTTTAAAAAAGTATTTAGCATGCCACGCGTTAAATAAAATCAGGTATTCAGAATAATACACTCAACGTTTTGAAGGTTTTAGCCCAGCTTTCGTTGTTTTCGAGCTGCTGAACGTTTTATAAGACTGATGACGTCACCACATTCCCTATAGTTCACTTGCGGCATGAAGTTCTTTTATAGATTTTGGGCGGAAAAAAAATCAATTAAAATTAATTCCCCCCCCCCCGTTTTGCATTAAAACAATAAATAGAATATTTCATGAACTCCGCCACTAGTGAAAAAATAACATTTGTATAAAATATAAATGGATCTTGAATGGATCTTACACTGAAAAAAAAAAACAAGTATCAACTGTGTAATTAACAGAACACCAGAGACACAGTTCTTTTAGGCGATAGTCAATGTTGTACAGGCGGCCAATCGACGCATCGCGCATGCCGACCAAAGACTCAATCCACCACCCAAACCATTCATTTAGACTAGAAGTGTAGTTTTAACTTCGACACTGGCCGACATTTGTAATTACCATTTTTGGTTTGGCGACTTACGTGGCGTGACTCTAGCTTTTTCTAGCCCCAGTTACGATGTTTAGGTCACAAACCAAACATTTTAACTTTTATTACATGTTACTGACCATATATATATTTTTGAAAATTACACCGTTTAAAAGCTATGTGGAACTTCCTGTCGGAGGTTAGTGAGTATTGCCAGAGATCGGTCAATTAACGGATCGTTGAACCCGACACAATCAATCAATCAATCAACCAATGAAACAATCAACGAATCAATAAAAAATCGACCAATCAATCGAGATGTTTCTCCTTGTATTTTGAACTTATATTAGAACAGAAAAGTAGCAGAAAACTGATATCATGTAAGTTCTTATGATTGTCTGGAAATTCTACAAACCGAGTCTTCTAGGTTCAAACGAAATTAGTTGGAGTTGTTCATAAGGGAATGTTACGAAGAACGTAATTCTGATTAATGATTACATAAGTTATACAAATCACTGATAATTCTGTAGAAAGGGACCCCTTGGCCAATGATCTAAGCTCTATTTACCCTTTTCTATACAATAGTAGATTTTTACTACTTTTGTAACTTGCTTCTGTCCTTATGGATAATTTCTTTCGCAAAAGAAATTATTCGTAGGGACTAAAGATTGTAAAAAGGGTCTTTTTTCTTAAATCGTTCATTTCATTTTTTTTCGCCAAGTCTAGTTCATATGGATAATTATTACCCTTTAGTATTATTAACATCATATTCATTAATATTGTGATCTTTATCGTTATTATCATTATCATCATCATTGTCATCAAATGGCCAAGTCGGCCACTGCCTGAGACCAAACGAACGCAAAAGCCATGACTTCTAAGCGGACCAATTCCCAGTGCCAGGCTTCCATTGACTTGAAAAAAGCGGGGGTGTCTCTCAAAGTGATCGGGGAATGGCTCCGGGCTTGTGGAAATTGATAATGTACGATCAAATATCGCAGGTCATAAGTTGGATTGCTTTACGATTTCAAAGGGCGCCTGCACTTTGTCACGGAACTTCTCTCTCTCTCTCTATGTATAAATATAAATATCTCAAGAGACTTAACGTCAGACAATTTAACCCATCTCCTTTTTACGATCCTCAATAAAAAAGCTTTGGAAAACATTGTGGAAAATGAAGAAATTGCTTGTATCAAGCAATTTCTTTATTATCCATAATGTTTTCTTTCCAGAAAGACGAAAAAATGTGAAATTACCTTAACTTGAAATCGTTTTCTATAGCTTCTTCCAATTTGGACCAGTCTAATTTTCTGTTGAGTTGGTATGGGTTAATATAAGAATTGTTAAAACTATGAGCAACCGATGAGTAACTACTATAAATAATAATGATAATAATGAAAGTATTGGCCAATTAAATCATTCATTTAGACCGGAGATGCTCCGTTGGACTTCGAGATCCATGCCTTACATTTTTGTACGTGAACGACTTCAATGTCGTAACTACAGCTTTTCAATTTGTCCTTATTTTGCCGTTGTGTGACGGAAAGCTTTGTTGAAAGGGAAATAAAACGACACAATCACTTAATATTCGATTCACAGACTTGGTAATCGTGATATATAAACTCACTCGTGAATCAAAATCAAAAATTCCCCTAGTCATTGAGTAATAACTTTCATCTGTTTTAAAAATACGATTTTATTGGATTTTAAATTTACAGGTCAAATACTTTCTCCTGTGCGTTAGGATTATGTAGAAAAAATAGTTGACTCACACACTTTAAATAAAGGTCTTTAGGGGTGATATTAATCGTGGCATAATAGGCCGTTAGAGAAAAACAAAACAAAGACACAACAAATACCCAATGTTCATTTTTAAAAAAAAATGTTTGTTGTAAGGATATACAACAATGAACAGTCTAGAAAATGAGAGAAGAAAGTTTGTGAGCCTATACGTGAAATTTTCAACAATGGCACAAGCGCACAAAGTCAAGAATCAAATCAGCCTGTGCATCCGCACAGTCTGATCTGATTCTTTACTAAGCGCTCTGCGGAGTCGTAGCTTCTTTAAACGATTAGCGAATAGAAAAAGATATTAGTTTGTTTGAATGGGACTTGGAGCACCTAACCATGAATTCCTGGTATTTCTCATACCAGTTCTACCACAACGTCCTTTTCCGAGCCTCAAGCCGCTCGACTTAGGTTTACGATCGAACTATGGTTGATTGACTGATTGAATGGGGTTAAACGCCGCTTTTAACAGTTTTTCAGTCATATCGCGGCGGCTGGAGCACCTAACAATGGATTCCTGGCATTTCTCACACCAGTACTACCACTACATCCTTTCCTAGCCTCCATCTGCTATCCCACTCAGGTTTACGAGACCACCCATTGGTGAGAGACAAATGTCGGAAAGAATATTTGCCGCGACCGGGGATCGAACCCTGGACTTCATGGTTTAGAGTCTGACGCGCTACCAACTGTGCTATGGCCGAAGCCGAATAGAATAAAAAATATACTGAGTGAATGTCAATGTTGCAACATGATACTTCACGCCAAAAGGGACAATCTGGAAATTCCGTCATATGTGTTTTGGTATTGACTTAACCCTTGTCATGCTAAACCCGGAATATTCCGGTTTTGGCAGGAGGTATAGACCAAGATCAGCCTGCACATAAGTGCAGTCTGATCTTGGTCTACACCCCCTGCTGGTGCTCTTCCTGTCAGACTTATTTATGAAAATGAATTCTGAAGGAAATGGTGATTATTTAACAACAAGTTATATCAGTGCTTTCAGCCCTTTGATTTTATAAAAATTCAGTAAGGTAATTTATACAGCATAACAAGGGTTAATACGCTGTCAACTGAGAAAAAAAAATCGATTGACCAAAAGGAATCATTCATTTAGACTAGATGTCAATGTTGTTTTATTTTTCAGGCATTTTTGTTGGCTGGCGGGAATTAAACATGGTAAATTCAGCTTATTTAAGTTGTATTTTCGACGTTTATGTTGCCAATTGACGATACATGATTTGATCAGTAATCCAGAAAAACCTACCTATTAGTATGGTGCTTCTTTACTGCAACTTCATTAAATTTGGACCAGTCTAAATTTCTTATCGTCTTCAAATAGGTTAATGTATAGAAATATTTGTAACAGTGTAAGTTTTTAAGGTATTGACGTTTTATTTGTTTATTGATTTGTTTATTTGTTTATTCTTTATTTATTTGTTTATTTTTATGACATGGAAAGATAGTTTATACCGTAATTTGTAGGGAAAAAAGGAAAAGATATATTTTCTTTTTTCTTTCGTGAAAACGGAACATTTATTAACCATTTCCTGCATAATCCCTTGTTTTTAAGTCCCTTTAATTGTGTACTTGAGGAAACATTGAAGGAAAAAGAAGAAATTGTTTGTAACAAGCAATTTCTTCTTTGCTTGCAATATTTTCAAACCTGTTGGTTGATTACTTTTCAAATTGCACAGACTTTTAATCCAAGACTGCAACTTCTTTCAAGTTGAACCAGTCTAAAATTTTGGAAAACGGGAAAGGATTGATATAAAAAGAAGACGTATGGGTCTGTTTTGATGTGTGCTATTAGTAATGCACCTATTTGGTCTTGGTTTTTTTTTTTTTTTTGAGATTTTGTCCTTGATTCAATTCATTAATGTTCTGGCTAGAGTCCCATTCACGAAACGCCAATGATCAAAAACACGAAAATTACCAATCAGTTATTTGGCTACAGATACTGAAAGGGTCCATATACTCCAAGATACTTCTTTGAAAACAGCGAAACAAGCTATGAACACGAACCTTTGTAAGTTCGTTTTCGTGCATAAAGATCAGTCTAACGTGCTTCATCTGTCACTTGTGTAAGAGGTCCACCTGCATAAGAAAACGCCTTCAAGATTACCAGTGGCGTTTTACGCAATAATAAACCTGTATAAGAGATCCGCATGCATAACATGGTCACTATTCTTAAGTTCCGGATGGAGCCAAAACCTGCCTTTAACAACAGGTCAATTTATCAGTTCTCACATGAGAACATTTTAGACTTGTCCAAATTGAAAGAAGACGCACACGACAGTTTTATGTTGATGAAATTTTAAATTCTTTGTCATTTGGGGTAGAAAACATCGTGGACATTTAGAAATTGCTTGTAACAGATCATGATATCAATGGTTCAGACACATCGCTGATGCCATGATTTCAATATCTCAGCTTTTGTGAATACTTCTAACAAAATTTATGGATCAGATGGATCGTTCTGTGATTGACACTACAAAGATCTTTGTATATTGTATATTGTATATTTCCAACACGACTCGAATCGAATACAAGGTTTGTATCACTATTATAACGTAATATTCCCTTTATACATACATAATCTTCAAGGTGGCTATGAATACGAAGCTCACAAAATTATTTAACTTTTACTTCAAGGAGAGGGGGTATACGATTTTGGACGCACACCAAAATATTTCAATGCTAAAAATAAAAAGGAATTCTATTTTTTCTGATTTTGATACCTATATGGTTGTTCTAGGTCAGTTTTTTGGCAACAGCTCTTAACCGCGATATGACGTTTCAGTGATAAAAATTCAAAACATTCATTATTTTACAAAATAAATAAATAGATTAAATAAATAGATAAATTCATTCTCATACATATTTCCAGATAAAACATGGCTCAGAAAAGAAGAAGAAATAATTTGTTCTTTTCTAAAACTTAACTTCGCACGGTCGTGAAATAAGTTAAGGGTATATGAATTGAATGAAACCCAATATGCACCCCTGTGGTTAAATAGTAAAATCTACGTCGAGTTGGTCATGAACCTTCTTAGGCTATCGTGCCCCACCCTGCTAACTACCCCACCGTGTTTGGCAGCCTCATAGAACCCCATAGAGATGTCCCATGGGTGTGTCAACCCAGGGTGGGGTTATTACAATGTTTGAAATTCTTTCATAAGTTGAACTTTGATTCCTTAAATATGACCTTGTTAGATTTGAAACCGATGACGGAAGGCACTAACTTCTTTTCGCTGAGCACGCACTTTAAGGTATCAGATATCAGAAGTCGAAATTTCTCAGGTGAATCAAAATAAGGACCAGTCTACTTTTTGTATATGTTGCCCTTTTTCTTTTAAATTTTATCAGTTTGTGTGTGTGTTTGTGTTGATTTGCCGAATTGTCCTTTTTAAGTGCCGTATTGCAATAATATCAGTTATTTCTGTTGTTGTTGCTTTTTTTGGGGGGGGGGATTGGTGTCATAAAGTGAAAGGTTGAATAAATTGACGCAATTGGAGCGCATTCCGTGAAAAGAAAGGGGTGGTTTAAGGAGCATTCCTCTTTACATGTATGGGTATTTCGCATTAGCTCAACCCTTGCTTATACCTACAAGATCCGCAATAATTAACAAATCTACGATTATTCTTTTATGATGGTAGTTGATTTATGAACTCGAGAAAACGTTCCAACCGGGAACTCCTGGAAACGATTAAATATATATAATATATAAAAGGAGAGTCTGGTGTAGTAGAAGTTGCCAGAGATAGTTTCTTCGAAATTCAATATAAGCATGTAGTAAGATTAAATGATCATTCATGATTTCAAAAATCCACAAAAATTGAAAAGTCTCGACACCGGTCAGCTTGTGCAATCCGCACAGGCTGACCAGGGTCTATATTATTCGCATCTCGAAGAGAGTCCCTAATTAACTACACACAGTGCCCTTACCCACCCGCTTTACAAAGCAAGGCAGGTTTTACGTACACTTCAATACAGTAGGTCCCTTATCGCGTGACGTGACGTAGGAATTAAACCTATTCCCCTGTTAGACTCATTATCGTATCATTAAGATCATTATACGTCTATATTTTATTGAATGAAGGGGCGTGGTCAATATATCGATCACGACTGATTGACGGGGTTTAGAAGTTATATTTAGAACATTTGAAGATAGTATTGTTCTATGGAGTTCCGTTCGTGACATTGAAGAAAAGAAATGGGTCAACAAACACATCATTAACGTAATGAGAATAAAAAAATGTGCAAAATCTGTGATTTAATGAATTAAACTAATAAATTGATAGATGTGTCTGTTGACTAAATGGTCGATTTGATCTGATCGATTGTATTAATTTTGTTGATTGTTTTGATTAAATTTCGTTTGGTTGAATTGCGTTGGGTCACTTTGATTTGATTGAGTGAATAGGTGAGGAATAGACAACTGAATTTTTTGTGGATTAAATGATTGGTTGATTCGAATTTATAAGATTTGTTTTGGTTGGATTGAGTTGAGTTGATGTTGGTAAGTGAGGTGTGGTTTGGGGTGGTGTTGTTTAGTTTGGTATCGAGGTGAACTATGTTGAGTTGATTTGGTGTCGTATTAGCGCGGTATGGTGAAGTTTCATTGATATTTGATCGATTTGATTTAGTTTCTCGATTGGTTGTTTGGATAATTGGTTGATAAGTGATCGATCAATTGATTGATTATCGGTTCGATCTGTCGCTCGGTCAAATGATTGATTGATTGGTTTGTTAAATAATTGATTTATTGGTTGATTGATTGATTACATGATTGATTCTTTCGAGATTTTTTTTAATCTAAGCGTAAGTTGCATAAGTAAATAAAACAAATTTATCGGTTTTGCAACAATTGATTTTTCGTCGATCTATCCATGATTTACTCGATAGTACGTAGTTCATAACGATAAACCGTAATTGATCTACTTAAAGTAAGAAATAAACACACCAAAGTTCAATAGCACAAAGGTAACAAAGGTAGAAATTCAGCCGAAGAATGCTTTTTATCCGGTAAATCTCTGGCCTTGCCACTAACCCATTTCCACACAATGATGCTTTTTTCATCACGCAAGGAATTAGATAAACATTTAAGAAATTGAAGAAAGTGCTTGTGATAAGCAATTTCTTCATTAACCACAATATTTCCTACCCTAAATGGTGAAGAATTTTTGATTGCCACGGAAATGCCGGATCTGCAGTATTCTGAATCTTAACATGATATATGATATATATTTGCTACGGCTTAATTTCATTGATTACATCGGTTCATTTCAATAATTTCTGTTGCACAAACATATCTGTTGAGCCATATTCTGTCTTAAAGGCGTGTTGTCACTTCGTTTATTGTTCAAAACATACAAACACATTTGATATACGAACATAACAAATAAAACAGTGACAGGGGAATGGAACTAATTATGAAGAAAAAGGGGACAATTACTTTGTTGGAATATTTGCTGACTTCGATTGGCCAAGTCAATTAAACACGCCGACGTAATTTCATTGATGAAGCTCGGTAAATAATCCTGTAGATGTGGATGTTTTAACAATAAGAACGTGCACATATTGAAGAATCAACCTGCCTAAGTGACGTAGTTTTATAACGTTTGAAAAATCTAATGTTTTGATGACGTCATCATATAATATTAATATGTTATCCAGGGTAACCTGCCTTGAATGACGTAGTAATATGACGTTGGAAAAATCCAATGTTTGATGACGTCAACGAATATCAATGATCCGTTATCAAGGAAAATCTTCTAATATGACATATTTTTATGGAGTTGGAAAACTCCATTATTTTGATGACGTCAACGTATATCAATGATCCGTTATCCAGGAAAACCTACATAAATGACGTGTTTAAATGACGTTTTTAAATGTCAGAAAACTCCAATGTTTGGATGACGTCAACGTATATCAATGGTCCGTTATCCAGGAAATCCTTAGATGTAGGAAAACTCCAAATTTTATGAGGTAATCGTATAATGATCCGTTTGAAATCATCAACTAAAAATTGTCGCCAACTTCTTCTTTAAACTCGCACCATAATTTTGCCATTTGGTAATAAATTATTGTGTAAAAAAAAGTTGCTTGAAATCAGTTTTCAAGATTTTGACATTTTATTTGCGTTTTGTGCAGAAAGATAATTTTTCTAAAATTTGAAAAGAGGAAGAAAAAATCAAATTTTGATTCATGTTGTCCTGGGTAATTGAACAAACATAGACTAATGAATGATTGCTTAAAGGACACATTGTGCTATCGTGTGTTTGGTAATACGCCTTTTTTCATAAGAACAAAATACTATTTATTCTTTAATTTGTTCAAGATCGCATGCCAAAGAGGTCATTGTTCTTTTTTTGTGTGAGTAGTTTTTTTGTTTTTTTTTGCGCCGTTCTCTTTCTTTGACAAAAGAAATCCCCATGATCTTATAATCTAACCTTAGAAATAATGATGAAAAAAAAAATCACAGCTTGAATACGCCAAGGACTACAGTGGTTTAAGAATTCTTACGACTCTGCAAATTTGAAAGGTCAAATGTTTCAACTCGTTACATATCAACTATCATCTTGGTAAGGCGACGTTATAATCATTCCCCCAAGATAGTTTTTTTTTTTAATTATGATATTAAAAAAGTCTTTAAAATGATATTTAAGAATGCGGCATTCATGATTCCGTTGTTATCGTAGAGACTTTAGAATCTTACATGCTTTTGAGTATTTTAGACATGGCAAATAGAAGTTTATCATTTAATGAATAATCTATTCAAGTTGAAGCTAAGACGTTTAGATCGTCAATCAACGATCTGATTTTTATTTCTGTCCTAGACAGTTTATTTTACAGAATAATGTCGTTTATTTCCTAAGTAGAACTTCAATGTCGGAGTTAATCAATAGATAAAGAAAATGTTTTTTGTTTTTATTGAGGTATGAAACGAAAACAATCTAATCACACTTATGTATGAATGGCAGATTCATACATGAGTGTGATTAGTTTTTTTAGTTCATACCTCCATGAAATAAAAAGAACGCATTGTCTTCTCTTTTCATTATTTGATGACAAGCGAAAAAAGCAAAAATTTTACAAACTTTGATACATCCATTATGGAGCTATTTTGTGCGCAATAAACGAGACTAGAAATTAAATCATTGAGGTATGGCTGCACAAGATCGATACTTGTCGTAATTCTAGATTTAAATATATTTTAAGTCATTATTTTTACATTTCATTGTAATTTGTCATAGAATGCTAGGTCTGAAGAATAACTTTTTCCAGCTGTCTCTTATTAATTGTTTCTAGATAAAGTCGTATTAAGTTGAACTCATCTGTGGACGTTTATTTCAAATTTATGATTCTCCCCCGAAGGAAATTAGGGTAGAATTGCGTTGGCGTTAATAAACTGTCGGTCTTTTTTTAATTTTTTTTATTGAAGTGTCTAGTATCTGACTTGAATATATAAGTCAATTTCAATATATTTAATTCAGCTTATTACTTTTTTTCATGAATTTTACAATCTG
This sequence comes from Fragum fragum, assembly GCA_946902895.1. NCBI lineage: Eukaryota > Metazoa > Mollusca > Bivalvia > Cardiida > Cardiidae > Fragum > Fragum fragum. Next base: position 18,287,683 of record OX336367.1, on the reverse strand, counting down.
GTGCTGATATAATTCAAACTGAAAACCCACATGAACGAGATACAAAAAAAAAAAAAATGGTTTCAATGAAAATTTTGATTTCTCTCTTAATTGAAAATTAGAATAAGGGAATTTGAAAGGAGTAGGATAAAATGGTGCAATATGGAATGGTAGCATCAAAGATTC